>SJYA01000732.1:657620-706220 GCA_006410615.1 Neotragus moschatus
CGCTAGAGGCCAGAGGCCCTCCATTTGGGGGCTTCTTTGCTAGAGAGGGAGGGAGGGGGGAGGAGGGAATGAGGGGAGGGGGAGGGGCAAGCAGGAACAGATGCTTCCAGATCTAAAGGAATAATTTGAGGGGGAAAGGCAGGATCAAACGGAGGAAGAGGAGGCGGAGGAGGGGAAAAAGGAAAAAGAACAAAGGTGTGGTGGGGATTGGAGCCTCTTTGGTGGAATCCGGGTGAGATGGCTAAACCAACATCTGCCCTGGGGCTATAAAACCTTGTTCTATTTGCTGCTGGCCCAGGGGCCACTCTGGAGCAGTCACATCATTCCCTGAGGTGACCTGGACTGGAAGCTCAGCCAGGAACCTTTGAACCTCAAATGTCCCTCCCAGACTGCCGCCCCCTACCTTTTGGTTCCTCTTCTGCATTCTCAGTGGAGGGGAGTTCCAGGAGGAACACTGGAGCTGGGGGCTGTCCCAGAGGATTATTGGGGGATGAGAGGACAGAGGAGCAAGAACCAACCGGAGGAAATACAGAACATAGAAAGCAGCAGGAACACTAGGCTTCCTTGAAAACGCTGAGCAGAGACAGACAGACCTGGATAGAACTTGAGGCAGTCACATCCCAAAATGATTCAAAATCATCAGAGAGACCAAATCCAAGAAGAGAGGTTTCCAGCTGGGAAGCTCAAGTCTCCCCGTTTCCCCTCTGAGCGGGGTCAGGCAGCAGAGGGATGAGGTGAGGTGTGGAGAAGGGCCGGTAAAAGCAGGAGCAAATGTCCATGGGGAATATTCCATACCTCCTCCATTTTCTCCTCTCCCCAGCTCTTCTCTCCTCTTGCTGGAACTCAACCCCTGTTCTCTAACCTTAATTACCAAGGTCTGTTCCAGCTGAGTGGAAAAACTCCACATGTAGAAAGTTACAAACACTGTGTTCCTGCCCAAAGGGACAGAGTCAAAATAGAAGCCAGGCAGTCATGGGAGTGGGGTGACACCTCAGAACAAGAACAAACTGGTTGGGGGCCATCTCCCAAGTGACTCATTCCCACACTCCCATGGATAACCCAGCCCTGTCCCCTGTCCATGGGATTGGAGAAGGTGCCTCCCGTTTTTGTAAGAGCCCTAATCCTAACCTGGCATTCAGAGACAAAGGCCAGGGGAGGAGGAAGGCAATTCTTCACAGCATTTGGGGCTGAGGTGCAGGGTGGACCCACTCTGGGCCTGGAATTCCTCTGACACAGGAGAGACTGCTGGTTTGATGACCTGGGATTCTTCGGGGTTTGGAAATGTTTCTTCTGCTAAGATCTTTCGTCTCCATCAGTCCCCACAAAAATCTTGTGAGAGGGTCTCATTTCCTGCTCTTCTAAATCAGAGAAAACTATGCTTTCCTTTCCAAAGGAAACAAAGTCTCCTTATTTGGTGGTGGGGAGTTGTTCGGTGGAAGAGCAACCGAGAGGCCCGCTCCATTTTCCACGAAAAAATGGAAGGTGGAATGGGGGAAGAAAAGGGAGCTTGGGCTCTGAAGGGCCAGTCCCGGGAGGTGGAGCGGAGTTCACCGCTCAGTGAACCCGCTCGGCCGGGCTCGAAGCCCCCGGCCCCCGCCCCGGGCCCTATTGTCTTCCCTGAGAGCTGGGGGTCGTGACCCAGCAGAAGGCGACACTGCGCCCGCAGCGGACGCGGCGTGGAACCCGGAGCAGAAGCTGGGCCGCCGGTCGGCCTCTCGCGGTCTTTGTCGGGCTGGTCCCATTTCAGCTTCCTCCAGACCCTGGCCGCTGCCAGGAGGGGAGTGAGGACCCCCGAATGCAGGCAGCTGCTTTGTGCCCTGTTTTCTTAGGCCCGGCTTCCTGGGAAGCCAGAGGCATCCCTGGGAGCAGGAACCTAGGATTCAGCTGTTTGGCAGAGCCCTTCCACATGCTGTGATTTAGGGTTTCTCTGCCCCAAGTTCAAATATACTACCCTCTCCCAAACTCTGACGCGGCAAAGACAGGGTCAGAAAGGAGTGAGTAGAGGCACACTTCTTTGGACTGGACCCATTCCTATCACGATTGCAGAGTGGATCCTACAGGACCCTACATCTCAGGGAATCTGGCAATTGCTGATGGGGACTGGGAAGTTAAAACAGTCCCTTTAGGTTTATTAGACTATGTAGCCCTACTCTTCCTCAAACATCCTCTGAAACTCTTCCTACACATCCTCGTCTCCCATGCCTCCTAATTCATCAGTTAGCTGGACCTGCAGGCATGGTTGTGGCTGTGGGCTTGGCTTCTGGAAGGACCTTGTTGTTCAAAGAAACTACAGAGCTGACACCAGAGAGAAGAGCAGGAAAATCCTGAGGCGCAGAGGAGAGCCAAGCCAGAGAAGAGGCTCCGGGACCTGGGAGGCAGTGAGCAGACCTCTGTTCTCTCTGCTCCCCAAGTCCAAAGGGGATCCGGGAACCGCACAGATTTTAAGGCGGCTGAGAGAGCCCTCCAGGTGTCCGGTTCAAACAGTGCACATTACCCTTTTTAATTCTCAAGAAGCAACTAAAACTTGGATACTCAAAGCTGCCACATGCTGCAGGAGAAAAATTAAATTGGGGCTAGTAAGATGGGATGCAGAAAAAGCAGGCCAAGGGGGGTGGTCAGTTCCATCAGAAAGACTGGTCACAGGCAAAGACTTTTTTTTTTTTTTTTCCTACTAAATCCCCTAAATGTTTATTTTGGGCCCCTACCCACCCAGATAAATCAAGCTAACAGATTAGGAAGTTCATAAAATTGTATTCTTAGGTAATGATATCCAAAGAGGTAATAAATATTCCCGCTGCGCTGATGGCTGCTGAAGTTGGGGGTTCCTTCATCTCTTTTTCCAAGCCTAAGAAGAATTTCTTGAAAGGGGAACATTTTCATAAAAATTAGCTCTCCAAAGTTGGGGTGCAGATAGAAGCTGTGGAAAACCATGAGAAGTGACTTTTTGAACCACACTTCCCCAGGACTGGGCAGAAAGCTGAGAAAAAGATGGTAAAATTGCCCCAGCAAGCTTCTCCTCCCCACCATAGCACCCCCTTCAGAGTCAGTCTCTCTAATCTTAGAAAAGCAGACAAACCGTGCCTAGCAGAGGGTACCCTGGCCCCAAGCTCCGGAGAAACCCTTAACTGTTTGTCTTCCTTAGTGGTCCCCCAAATACACACAGATACGTACATCTAACAGCGGGAAGGCGTCCCTGGATTACAATCCGCCAAGTCTATGCTCAAAAAGCGCTAACTCATTAGGTTGCAGAGAAAACTTTGTAGGAAACTTCACACAAGCAGCAGTGAGAGGCCCTCAGACAAGCAAAGTTCCTCAGCCCTGCCCCCGCCCCCGCCCCCAGGCTCACTTTCTCCACTCTTTCTCTCCTTTGGGAGACAAGTTTCTTCGTTCCCCAGGTACACTCCTTGGCTCAGATACTCCATTTTTTTCCCAAGCAGAAGTTCACCGCTCCTGATTGGATTTCCCGCCTTCCCTCCCCAAGACGCGGAGTTGAAATAAAAATTGAATGGCAAACAGATTGAGTTGAAACCGCTGTGCTCCTCGCCCCCAGAGCATATGAGTGCTAACTACTTACATGTCAAGGGGATTTTTGACCTGTGGGGATCTCCTGGTGCTTGGAGAGAAGGACCATGGAAGATTGGTGTTGCCGGTTTCACCCCGTCTTCTTTTTACTTAGCCATTGGAGAGGCACACACAATAGCTAGCAGGCATTCATGCGCCTTGCCTCTCCCATTACTCGGGGCAAGAAATCCCTAGCCCCACAGAAGCTGTGGCATCCTGTCTGGAGACAGGGGGCTGAGCTAGGGCTGGCTTGGGAGGGTCGGAGCTGGGGGTGGGGGAGAGGTCAGAGGCGCTGCAGAATATAAAGGCGATGGGAGAGAAAATGCTGTGTCCTCCCCGTGAACCTGGGCTGCGTCTTCCCCACCCTTCCCCAGGCTTTCCCCACTGTTCAATCCAACTTCAATAAAAGCCCCAACCCTCAGCTTCCCAGTGAGGCTGTGGCAGCATCCAGTGGGTCAAGGCATCTAGAGCTAGGGGTTCAGGTTGGCCCCCTACACTGGACATCCCGCTCATCTACGAGAGAGCCTGATCCCATTCCAGGTGGTCAGGTCCAAGGCAAAGGAGTTTTGGGAAAGAGCAAAGAATCGAACCCACCGGAAGGAAGGCCAGAGGCCAAATTTTTCCAAAACTCAAATACAAGAGAGTTTAGTTTTATTTGTCCAACTATGGATGTCTGATGTTTCTGCTTTTCAGACCGAGGACAAGAGAGATACACAGAGAGTGACTACATGTGGATGTGTGAGAAGAGAAATTTAAAAGGAAGAGGAATTTAAAATAGAAGCTCCTAAAGAAGGAAAAATAAAAGAACTGTCCCAATCCTTTTATACTGCTTTTCTCGAACAAGAGTGTGTACCTCTAGCAAGTTCATTTTAACATATAGAAGACAGTGAATTTCCCTCGCCTGTGTTCATCCCTTCCACTTTAGGGAGGAGAAAGAATACATTCCCCTGAAACCAAGTGAGCAAAGTTAGGAAAAGATTATGAATCTTAATTTCCATTGCCCCCTATTTCCATCTTAACTTCTTTAAGGGATTGGAAAGACTTCCAGGTCCCCCTCTCACACCTCCCGTTTTCCTAAGAGCAACTAGACCCCCTTTTCCTGCCCCAAAGCCAATTGCATCAAGATGATGGCAGCTACAGTCAGATTTGGCCCCTAATTCACTTGATTACATAAAATCACTCCAGATAATTGTTGGCCCTGCTTCCTCACACTGTAGGCAGCATTTTTTGCTGTCCCCAGGGCACCATTGAGGGAGGGGAAAATAGACCTACAGGACCCCAGCACACACACACACATACACACACACACACACACCCAGCAAGTGGTTCAAGAGGAAATAAATCCAAAGCATATCAAACAGATTTTCATAACTTGGTTCCTCTGTTGCATTTCACTCCAGAATTTGAGAGAGGAGAGCAGTACCCATGGCTTCTCTACTTATCCCAGATCTCTTCTCCCTCTCTCTTCTACTTCTGACAGCCCTCCATCCTGATATTTGGATAAACTGTCGGAGAAGCTCACCAACTACCCCTTCATCTCCCAACAAATAAGCAAAAATTCGAGCAGGCCTTGCTCAGAGCCTGGTCTCCAGGACAAGAATTCTTTGGAGACTTTGGCTTAATCATTCAGGCAATCCAAATCAGTTTTTTGTTTGCTTTAGCCCCCAAGGAAGCAATTAAATTTTTTTTTTTTTTTTTACAAGCAGGAAGGCTTGTTCCTCCAATCTTCAAGCCCTATGGAGACCTGGGAAGTTTTAGGAAGAAAGGTGATCCCCCTGCCTCTCCCTGTGTCTCTTCTCAACATCTAGCAGGTCCATGATAAAAGTTGGGGGGGAGCGGGGAATAAGAGTGCTTCATTATCTCCAGGCATCAGGCTTTGAGGCCTACCCATGCAAGAGGGCCTCCCAGGCCTCTGGCCTCCACTTCACCCTTCTTTCCAAGTCTAAACAAACAGAAAAGCCATCCTGACAGGTCACTTTGCTGCTTTAGAATCACCAGCTCAAAATGTTTCTTCTTTTATGGGAACAGGCATGTTGAGAGGTATCTTCCTAGTCCCTCAGCCCCAAAGAACTCCCCAAAGATGAAAACTCTTCTTCCTCCCCACTCCCTAAACTTGCCTTCTAATCTGCAAATTAGGCAGGCCTACTCACCACAGGGAAGGGAGAAGAGAGGAGAGGAAGAGACAAAGAAGGCACCGTGCTTAACTCTAGAAAAGTGAGACCCCCCCCAGGAGAGTCTGGCCCCTACAGACTCAGGGAGGGAGTGCCCTACTCTTCCACATCCCCTCTTCTGACATCCTCTGCCCCAGACCTTTTGCTGGATCTTCTAAGGACCTTGGGAAACTGGAGTTGAGAGTTTAGATTTGTGTATTTGCTTAGAGTAAACTTCAGCAACTCTAGAGAGAAGGTGGGATGTTACCAGGCCAGAAGGAGGAGGGGGAGAAAAAGAAACCATCAGACATTGACGTAAAACTAATTCACATCCACTGGTTTATTATTGATCACGGGGCATTTCACATCGACACTAAAATTCTTTATTGCAAGTTTTACAATAATCAAGTAAATTCAGTCCAAAAACACAATAACCACGATGGGGGGTGGGGTGGGGTGTTCTACCTATAGACTGCCTCTCTGAACTGAAAGTTCATTTTTATTTTCTTTTGGCTCCTCAAACTGAACAGTTCTGAGAGGCTCTCCAGATGCATTTAGCTTTGTCTGCTGTCTTCCCCCTTATCCTCCCAGCTCCCCCCAACAATAATACAAAAGAACTTCATAGCTTTGTTCTCCTTAAAATGACTTCCCCCTCACTAACCTCCCCTGGTGCATTTTCAATGCAAAAGGCCTAAGGAAAGAGGGGGGAAGGAGGAGGAGGAGGAGTACTGGCTTAAAAATCTCTTTCCTTTTTTCTTTTCCTCATTTCTCCTGAAATGCACCCAAACCAGACCATCACACCTTGCAATATATAATTTTTGCAGTTTTTTCCCTTAAAAAATAAATAACCCCCCAAAATGGCCTTAAAAAAAAAACAAAAAAAACCCAGCAGGTACCATGCTAAGACAACATCACATGCTTAAAAGGGTCCTTAACAGTGGAAAAGAGAGAAGGGCAGGGGGCTTGTTTATCTGTTTTGTCTGTTCGGAATTGACAAGGGGGAAGGTGGGAGGAAGAGAGAAGAGAACCAAAATATATATATATATTAAATTCTATAAATAAGAGTCAATTTGTGTGTGAGGGGAGGATAGGGGGCCTGGGATGGGGGCAGGGTGTGAGTTATGTTTTATAACCTGGTAATGTCCTCTGCCCGTTGCTGCTCCGGCGGCGTGGCGCTCTGGGAGTGGTCTTCAGAAGTGCCCGGGGTGGCTGCGGAGAGGGTGCTGGGCGCAGCACCGGCCGGGGGCGCTGACCTGACTTTGGTGTTGGGGAGTCGGTGGTCCTTCTTCCATTTCATGCGACGGTTTTGGAACCAGATTTTGATCTGCCTCTCAGAGAGGCACAGCGAGTGGGCGATCTCGATCCTTCTCCTTCGGGTCAGGTAGCGATTGTAATGAAACTCTTTCTCTAATTCCAGGACTTGCTGCCGGGTGTAGGCTGTCCTCGAGCGCTTGGGTTCCCCTCCGTTATAATTGGGGTTCACTGAGGGGAGGAGGGGAAGCAAATAGTGGGGTTCAAAGGCAGCAGGCTCCCCGCCCCCCACCCTCACCCCATCCTCAGCTCTGTTGGAACAGGAGGAGGGGGTGATGGAAATAAAGTCATCAAGCTAAATGGGTTATAAAGAAGTTGAAGGGAGCTGGAGACTTTGTAGTGTAATAAGAGGGGAATCCTCATTGTAACGACACTGAATTATTTATGCGCCCTTAGAAAGCGAGCATAGTTTTCACACATACATAACAGATCGTAGCACATGGCTCGGACTGCCCAGAGTAGCTAAGCCATAAAATTTATGGGGGATGTAATTACCCATTCTCGCTCGTAAATCCAGTTCAATTGTGCTAACCCAGAGTCGCTCCTGGAGAGAGAGGGGGAAGGAGAGAAAGGAGGACGGGGCGGCGGGGGCCAAGGAGGGTGGGGAGCGCTGGGGAAGAGGGGAGGGGGAGAGCAAAAAGCAAAGTTGCCTACCCGTGCTAACGTGGATTTTTTTCATCCATGGGTAGACTATGGGTTGCTTGCTGGCGGCGCTGGAGGGATGGTCAGGGGCTGGCTGGCTGCAGGCTGGCGGGGCTGGGGACGGGGAGGCGGAGGCGCCTGAGAGAGGCGCCGGCTCGCAGAGCGGCTGTGATTTCTCGGGGTGGTGGTGGCCCGCCTGGGCCGGCCCGTGGCCTCGCGAATTGCCCGGCCCCTGGAGACTGGTGCAGCTATACTGGCGCTCAGGGTAGCTAGGGCGCGGAGGCGGTGGTGGGTACAGCTCCTGGTGGTGATGCTGGAATCCCGATTCCCTGGTCCGGCCGTAATATTCCGGACTGTGTTCAGGGATGTAGCTATTTTGCGAATATTCTTCGCATGGAGGAAATTTCGGATCGATGTAGTTAGAGTCCATCAAATACGAGCTCATGATCATTAATTTCTGGAGTGGAAAATAATTTTTCTCGCTTTGTCGTTTTTCTGCTCCATAAAGCCCTCCTACTAGCTAGCGACCCTGTAAAGTTACTTTCACCATGTGACTCCGCCGGCCAATCACACGGAGCAACCCAGTCCCCGGATAAGGAACCGAATCGCTTTATTCAAAATGTATCCAATTTTTTTTGTATGTGGTGGTGGTGGTGGTGCTGGGGGGTGGTGGTGGTGATGTGGGGTTAGCTGGCAGGGGCTGGGGTGCCCCCAGTACACACCCCTCCGACTGACAACGCTCCCCTGCAAAAGGAGATGGGAAGCCCCCAGCTCCTTTCCAAAGCCTGGGCATTGGGAGGCTGTTGGGAGGCTGTGATTCAGCCCCCTCCCAGAGTCTCCCTTTGAACCTCCGGTGTACCCCTCGGGCCTCGGCTCCCGAGCTTTTCCAGAGGTCCTCATTCATGGCGATCCTGTCTCAGTCTGTGTAGGTCACGGGGCAGCGCCCCTCTTTCACAGGAAGAGGAAGTTGAATGAGGACTGGAGTGGAGATTGGATGGGGAGGGGCCCAGGCTGAGCCCAGGAAGCTGGTGGGCCTGTGGTACCCCCCCATCCAAAGAGACCAGAGTCCAGCCCTTTTCTCCATACACACTCACCCAACCCTCTGGCCAGGGGGCCGGCGAGGCAGGGTCCCAGCTGGACCAGGCAGGTAGAGGCAGCGGGATGCAAATGTTCTGACGTCATTTCTGGAGGTCTGGGGGTTCAGCCCCCGCTGAAGAGAGACAGGAAGTGGTTGGCAAAAGCATAGTTCAGAAGCCTTGCCCTCCCCAAGTGCCCACTGACCCTCCCTGCCCAGCCTGGAGCAGAGGATCTCTTCTGCTGGCAGTTGTCTCTGTTCTCCATTCTGCCTGGCCTGCCGCTTTCTGACAACTGCCTCCAAGGCTGGTTCCCAAGGACTTGAGGCAAGGAGGAGAGCACTCTGCCAGGGGCCAGTCCCCTGGGATGGTGCCCAGCCAAGGCCCTGGGAGCTCTTCCTTCTCCATCCCCACAGAGGGCAGACCTAGCTAGGAGGAAGGCCTGCGTAAGTAGAGCCTGCTTCCGGCCAGGGATTGTATCCATGTAACACATGTGTTTACATGTAAACACGCATCCCCAAGGGTCAGCTCCAGGCTGCCTTCCAAAAGCTGAGGGATAAGCTCACGAAGCTGGGGAGGCTGGGCGGGCCTTGGGGGGTCTTCAGTTCATTCCTGCGCTCTCCCCTCTCTCTTGCCACCCACCCACAGGAATAGCCTTGATGGTGGGGTGGCAGGGCCATGGAGGAGGGAGGGGGCAAGAAGAACTGCTTTCTGACACTCCCCACGCCCCCTCAAGCTAGGGGTGGCCACGTCATGCCACCAATTCTAATTAACTGATCCCATAACTCAGAGTTGGTGGGGGTGGCAGAAGGGAGAGCCCAGGGAGGGAGCTGGGTCCCCTTGTTGCACTTGATAACAATTATAGTTTAAAATCATAGCTTGCCGGGGCTCGGCTATATTTTACTTGATAACAATAAAAGTGACACATAAAGTTAACTGTTTATGTTTTATTTATTAGACTAAATCTGCCAGCGGTGGTAGGAGCGCTTGCCTCGTCGCTACAGCTTTTATAGGGCTGTAAAACGTCATAAATCAGTCTCGCGGAATCGCCCGCACTCTTTGTGTCGGCGGCGGCGCAGGGCTGGCGGCCGCTGGCTGCCTGCTCCCTCCTTTCCACGAAAAGTCGTAATGTGATTTTTTTCCCCTCTGATTTTATTATTATGATCGCCGCTGTGATTAGTCAATCTACCTTTAATTCGCCGCCCTACGCTGCCTCCTCCCAGCCCAGCCTGGTTGACACTTGAATAAGTACCTTTTAAAACGGCATAACAACTATTTGAGGGTTTAATTAGAACATCTGCAATTAAGGGAATGAGGAGGGGAAAGGGAAAAAATAAAACCGTTGCGAGAGGGAGGCTGAAAGCGGAGATTCCCAACCTGTCTCTCACCACCTTTCGGATGCCAGAGAGGGTTCTCACTCCCAAATTAGGGCTCACCCTGAGGCTGGAGAGCTGGGCCACAGCAGATGCCCCAAAGGACTGATTCCCCCTGCCTGGGCCCTTGGCCACCTTTCTTCCTGCCATGTTCAAGCCCCCCACCCTCACCCTAGGCTCACCAAGAGCCAGTGCTCTGGAGTCCCTGGAAACCTCTTGCCCAGAGGTCAGTGCCCACTCGCTGCCACTAGATAGGTGAGAGAACCAGAATTCCCTGGAGGCTGACCACCTCTTAGAGGCAATTCTCAAATTTCCAAAGTTGGTTGAAAAAGAACTCCTGCCCACTCTTATCCGGGACCCTCTGCGTGTGAAGATTGGCTGGTTTGGTTGGAAGAGGAGCTGAGACTGTGAGAAGGTGAAGGCTGCTGCTTAGTTGGTAGTGATTCTGGATTTATTATTGGTGCTGGGGGGTGGGTTAATTACAAGTTGTTAGAAGTGCCGAAGGGAAACCAATGCTGACTGCTGTCCTACCTAAGAATTCTGAACCCAGCCCCAGCCCCCAACCTGGGGAGAGGCAGAGCTCCAAGAGCTCAGGTAGGCTGGGGGAAAGGTTGCTGAAGGAGAAAGCCTTCCAGCCCCACCCCCATCCTCCCTTCTAGGCCTGCACCTGGATCAGGCTGCCCCACCCAATGCTGGCCAGGAATAGACTCACCTCCACCTGGCTCCCCTCCTCCCAGCCCTCACCATCACCTTCTACCAGCCCTGCCCCCACCTCAACTTGCTTTTCTTCCTTCTTTTCACCCTCTTGGGCTTGCTAGGAAGTCCTTTCCAAGGCATGGCCCATCTTACACCCCCACTCCCCAGGATTCTGAGCTCCTGCAGGTGGGTCAAGGGAAGGGGAGCACGAAACCCATTTGGGGCCAGTGCGTGAAGGTAGATCCAAGAGAGTTCAGATGCCTTCACCTGAATGTCAAGTCCATGTGCATTCATACTATTAATATTTATTGATGTATTAAATGCCTCCTTATGCAGCCATAAATACATGGAGTTTTCTTTCCAGGCTTGCACAGCTAATTTGACATTCAGGTCCAGAAAGTGAAATCTGGGAGGCTTCCCCAAATTTGTCCACATGCATCTACATCATTTACCAAAAAAACTCTCTTTGGGCTCCTATATCTCAGTAGCAAGAAAGTCGCCTATCACATGAAGAAAACAGCAAGCCAGAGTCCGCTACACAGGCACACACATACAAACATTTTCACCTGGATATTATTGCGAGCATGGAAATAAGATCCCTTCTGAGGGCTCCTGTACTTAGCATTAGCTTAATGGGTTGAGGGGGCACTAAAGCAGCTCTTGTCCGTGATGAATCCTTGTATCTCCTTTTGTGTTTCGCCCTCCTGCCTCATCAGCCCAGGGATCTCCAATCCCTGCTCTGCCCTCTACCTCTCTCAGCCCCAATTTTACTTTATTTTTTTTTAATTTTTTCTAATCACCTTTTGCCAGCCTCCAAACAATCACTCTCCGAATGCTACCCGCACCCCCCCCTCCATATTCTTTCTAAATCTCGATCTGGTTTCTCTTTCGGAAACGTGTTTTAGTACAAAGCGCTTCCCTTCTGACACCGCTGAAGAAAAATATGTGTCCATTGTGTGCGAGGCCTTATTGTGCCCGCATTACCATACTGACCGTTGGATAACCCATATTCCTCCCCTCCCCAGTAACAAGCTGCCGACTGAGAGACCTCAGCGACTCCACTGATTCTCTGCTGCATTAAAATCTCACCTCTCAGACTCCCTGGATTTTCCTAGGGAGAAAAATAGTGAGAGCCAACTCAGGATTTGGCAGGCAAAGAGAGAGAAAATGAGGTGTCATTCCTTTCCCCACTCTCAGAAGGACAGGATGTGACTGTGTGCGCGCGCGCGTATATGGTTTTTGTTGTTGTTTCAGAGATTAAACATTGCAACACATCTCTTTCCTCTTCAAATAAATTTGACTTTTAGATGGTACACCATCAAGTAATTCATTCCATTTTTTTTTCCTCCAAGCAACTTGCAAACCCCAAATAAAGCAAGGCTCCCATTTTCCCCCCGCTGTGTGTGTATATGTATATATGTATGTGTTTTGTCCCCTTCTAATGCCAGCAGGCAGGGCTAATGTATGCAAAAGAATATGCAAATACTTAATTGATTTTTTCTTAAATCTCTTGTCAGTAAAAGTAATGAATTGGTCTAAAATGATTTTAATAACCCAGACGTGTCACCAGAAAATACTCAACCTTTTTTTCTCCTGGAATTGCTTATAGTCGCAAAAAAAAAAAAAAAAAGCAATCATGGAATGTTAATTTGCCCCCCTTTAAAATATTAAAGATGAATTTCTCCTGTTTGTTCGGAGACCATAGGCAGGGTCCTCTCGTGAATTTCCCCCTCCTTGCTTTGCCTTCCTTGGAATTCAATTTTCCTCAAATCTCATTTAAAGTGGCTTTTTAAAAAGTGGCCGCATTTTAATATTGGTTAGACAGAGTGACCTGCATTTCACCTCGGGTGTTTGACTTGTTCCAATAGGTCACTGCCATGGGGTTATTGATGGGGAAACTCCATTGAAATTTGTCTCTTCGCAAATGGCCTTTAGATCTTCCAGTGAGTTCAATAACTAGTTATAATGTGGAAGGGGAAAAATGAAGGCCCTGGGCTAACGAATTTGATGTTTCATTTTTATGCTGGAGAAATTGTTAGAGGTTGGGTTCCCCCATCCTCTTCTTTGCTCATCCTAGCCTCACTGACCCCTGTTCCCCACTCTCGTCCAAGGCTGCAGGATTATATCCTCTTTAAAACTGGGGTGGGGGTGTCCCTTTCTCCCCTTGATGAAAGCTTTAATTCTTATTTTTGTTGTTGTTATTGAAAAATTCTGACAGTGCTGCAGGCAGCTTGCGCTGCTGAGTATTTCTAACTTGAACTTTCCTGTTGGGGAGGGGGGTGAAAGGACTTTTACTTTTAAAGCACTCTAAATGTGGTTTTGAAAGATTTAGGAATTAGGCTGGCTTAGGGTAGCTTCCAGAGAGCTGACCTGGTGCTCCCAGAATTAAGAAGCCAACAGGAAGGTGGGATTCTTTCTGGGGTTGATGAGGGCATCTCAAGATACGCTAATCTGTTCTTGGCCTCTGAGCTTCCAGGGACTCATGGGTTGAGGCACCCTGGACCAAGGAAGGCAGAGACAAGGATAGAGGGAGAATTCCATGGAGCAGGCAAGAGAATCCTGGGTCACCTCCAGAGTCAGAAATAGAATTCATTAGTGGGGACTTGGCCCGGTAACTGCTTGCTGAACTTCATAAGAAGGGTGCCTGGCAAAAGCCCAGTGCCCCCAAATGGTGCGTTTTCCTGGAGAGAGCAGAGGGAAAATGATTGGGGTAGGTGATGAAGATTTTATAAAGTGTCCCCTTTTTTCCTGGAGTTCTTAAGGAGTAGGGGAAAAAGGGCAGGGAAGGGGAGGAAAGGTCTTCATCTTATTCTCCCCTATTACAGCTAGGTTGGAGAGCTAGTGACTTCTCCAGAGAAGCCTCTGTGAGAAGGGGCTGTGGAGAGCTCTTCTTTCAGGTTGACCCAGCCATACCCAATCATTACCATCATTAACCTCAATAATAACAAGAACATCATTCCTTCACAAACAGAGCTCCCTGTGTGCCTTCTTTCCTTCCTCCAGAAACTGTTCCCTTTCCTTCTCTGGGGTCCCTGGGACCCCTATGGGATCCAGTTAGCTCAGGCCCAAGTTTCCCCTTGATAAGCCTACCCACATCCCTTCCAAGCCTCCTTCCTTAGATAAGAGTCAGTCCAAAGGCAAGCCTGGATTCCCAGGTTGGGGGAATCCAGACGAGGGGAACATGTAAGTGCCTGAAACTAGGGTACCACCTTCCTCTATGCTCTTAAACCTGGAGGCAATGTCTTGGTGCCACCTGCACTCTCAGACAAACTTGCCTGGACAGATCCGGGCACTCCTGGGATCTGGGGAGCCGTCTTTCACTGCGTGCCGCAACCCCATAAAAAATGAGGGAGCCCCAGAAAGGCCCATCGGTCGGTTTCAGGATCTGGCCTGGAGGAGGACACACAGCCTGCTCTCCGCAGACGAGCGGGAATCAATAGCGATCTGTGATAAACCTCCCCGCAGCCCCTCGCGCTCCGGCCGTGGCGGGCGAGCCCCATCCCCGGGCCACTCACCCGCCTCGGCCCATACCTTGGCCGCCTCCTCGGAACCCGGGACCCCCCAACCTCGGGCCTCGCCCTCTCCCCATTTTAATTACGTGATTGATTTTCGCTTTGGCCACGCCGGGACGCCTCTACCTTCAGACTGTTTAAATTTTTCGGCTCCCTTTTTGCATTTCCGAGTCCTCTTGAAGGGCCGTCATTTAGAGACTGGCCCTCGGGCGGCTGAGTCGGGGCTGGGCTGCGGCCTCGCTCTACACTCCAACGAAATGGTCCTCCGGGGCTGGGCGGCGCGGCCCGCCCTGCAGCCGGCCCACCGCGCGGGGCTCCCACACTGCGCTCCTGCCCATCCGCTCTGCTGAATTATTTTGTGTTCCATTATTCTCTGATAGAAAAATATTCCGGGTTGGAGTGAGCACTCCACGCCTAGGCTCGGAGCCGGGCTGCTCGGCTTTTTTGTGTTGTCTCTTCACCGGCATGAAGTGTGTATGTCTGGAAAGGTCAGGATGGAGACCCCAGGAAGCGCGATGCCCAGGCTGCAGGCTCGGCGGGGAACTCCAGCCGCTCCCCCCAAAGACCTGGCCCGGCTGGCGGCCCAGAAGCGCCGGTGAAGCGGATTCAGCTGCAACTTTCCGCCACTCGGCCCGCGTGGAACCGCAGGGCTGGCGAGCCCCAGCCCGCAGTGGGCTGTTGGGTCTGATTTTCTCCCCACCCCCAGGCAGAGGCCCCAGCACTCCGGCAGCCCCAGCGGGCTCCCGAGCGGCCTCTGGGAGGAGGCACCCGGGTCGGCAACACGCGGGTCATCCCTACACCGGAGGGACCGAAGGTGAGGCAAAGAAAGGGAAAAAGGGGAGGCATTTTCACGGACAAGAAGACCAGATTTGGGGTGGGGAGAGGACGGGGAAGACGCGAAAATTTAAAAAGGAGCCCCTCTCCCACCGTGGCTGACTTTCCCTGTCTCCCCCCCGGACAAAAAAAAAGAAAAGAAACTCTCCTTTTTCCTCCCTAAACTGCTGGTCTCCTGCTTAATCTCTCATCTATTTACAAGTAATAAACACTTCTCTGATTATTCTCCCATGTCCTGTTCATTCTTTGATCTTTTCCAAGGAGGCAAACTATGAGTTACTATTAGCCCTATTTTATGATTCTATTTTTCCCTCAGGGAGAGGAGGGAGTTGGGAATGTCTTTCTCACTGGGGAAGAAGTTCAGGGAAACTTGAGTTGATCACAACCTTCTCCCCTGTCCCCCACAACCTGCAACACCCCAGTCCTTGCTCCCCCAGCCCCCCTTCCCCCGCGGCAATGTTGCCGGGTAAATAAGAGTCCGCCTGCCTGGCTGTTAGGATTCTGGAGCCGTTGGCATCGGTAGCAATCATTAGTCAAAGCCGTGGAAGCCGAAGGAGCCGAGGAGTTGGACAGGAAAAATCTTGGAAATGATATACAGGAGCCGCGGAGGCATCAATCCCCGGCGATAAGAGCTCGGCTGCGGGAGGGAGGCAGCCGCTTAATTGGGCCCTGGGCACCAAGAACAACTGGGGAGGAGGCATTTATGGGTAGGGCAGTGACCCTGGCACCATTTGGGCACCCTCCAAAAATAGGGGGAGACTTAAACATCTTTCCCCAAATTTCAAAGGCCCAGTTGTGTTGGGGAGACTCATGCTTGCCTCCCTCAACCTCTCCACCCTGGGAGCCAAGAGGAGCATAGTCCTAGGACTCTTCCTTTTTCTCGCCCTTCTTAACTGCTGTTCTGGGAGGTCCTGCAGGTTGGGGAGAGTGGGCTGGGATTTCAAGTCACAGGGAAAGCCTGGAGAGAGCTGTGGTCCCTAGAGTAGGTTTTCAGGAGGCAGCTAACTCCTTTGGACTCTATTTGGTGGGAACCTTGAAGATAGCAACAGAATCACTCTCTTTAATAAGCAAAACAGCCAGAAAGATATTTGTTCCCTATCCCCAATAAAGACACTCACCTGATGTCCTTATTGACACAGAAACAGAGAGATGAATTAAGTTTATATCCTTCTGGAGGGAGATCTATGCCCCTACATATAGATACATGTATTATGGAACCATCTCTAAACATACTTTCAGATATTTAAGTTTGCAGCAAAACTGCAAAGACTATAAAGATCTCCAAATATGTAGCTTCAATATGTAGCTATTTTATGAGTTGAGGCATAAATCTAGATAAATTTTTCAAAATAGAGATTGAGCAACACACTGAGGTTTTTTTCCAACCAAGGGGAAAGAAAAAGCTCACCAAATATTCATCCAGATATTTAGGGAGTGCTGTACCAATACACCCCAGCCTATACATCCAGCACTATAGAGAGATCAGTAATGTGCACACAGAAATCTGACAGAGGACTGTTATGTTCACTGTGGATCTATAAATCTAAAGATCTATAAATCTGCATTTAAATGTGGAGTAGAGAGAGATGGAAAACATACATCCTATTATACACGGAGCGATCTATAAATATATTTTCCCGTATACAGCTATGGAAGTGCTCAGCTCTCTTTAAAGGCAGTGTATTTGCATCAAGCCTTAGGAATGAGAGAGATTCTCTGATGCTTGTGGGTTTGGGATGCCCTAACCCAGACTTCTCTGGGAAATGAAGGAGCGTAAACTGGAGCCTGTGCAAGTAAGTGCTAAGAGGGCCCAGGAATTCATATAATCTATGGCCTCATTTCCAGCATATGGGGCATTTCTCTGGCTATGGATAGGAGCCCTGATGTCTGGGCCTGAAAGCATCTTAACTTGTAGCCTGAACTGAGACAGAGGTAGAAGCCTCTTGACTTCTTTTTCCTTTAGCTCCCTAGCCCAAAGCTGGCAGAGGGACCCTTGAGAAGCAGGGGTGTCTTTAGGAGGGAAAGGGTCATTAACATTACAAAATGGAGCCATTTAGGTAAAATGCTTTTTTTTTTTTTTTTTTTCTACAGTTCAGTTAGTAAGGAGGCTGTGGGCTTTCACTCACACCCCAGCATGCATCTTAATTACATAAAACCCAGTCACTGACTGCAGAGAGTTTCCTCCATTCGTATAATGCTAGACGATGCCTCAGTCCCATCCCCTCTCTTCATGAGCTCTCTCTTACACACCCACCTTGTCAAGAAGTCCCACCTTGTCAAGAAGTCCCACCTTGTCAAGAAGGGGTTTGGGGCTCAGGAAATGCACCACAGGGAGACGGCAGCCCCACTAGAGAGTAGTGGCCCCAGGAGTCATGGTATCCACCACCAGGCTCAGAAGCTGATTACCTTCCATGTTACTTGTTTTTTAACTGAGGGGTTGGGGGAACCAAAATCTGCATAGGCAAAAGAAAATGAAAGATGGCATGATTTTTAAATCTGGAATTTTAAGGAGAACTATGGCCATACCACCCAGAACATGCTGAATTTAGAGGGGTCAAATCACCAGTGAGCCCTTTTCTTATTGGAGGCAAAGGATTTGGGGGCCCCTGGACTTCCTTTGATTTTTCTGCTTTGGTTTACTGGGGAAAAGGAAGTAAGAAGGGCCCCAGGTGGGCTTGGGGAAGTGCAATCCAATCTAGTTGGTCAGTTCAGGGGAGAGTGATTTACAAAGCAAAAGCTCAAATGCTACTTCCTGAGAAGTCACCAGATCAAAACAACCTCCTCCAGTTTTTATGACCCACCACTACTCCCAACAGGAAAAGCACCCTCAATAAAGCCCCAGCCCACGCCCCCATCCTCCACCCAGAGGAGGGGGAGAAACACAATCCAAAATGAGGGACCTGACCCTTACTCTCCATTCACACACACACACACACACACACACACTGGGTTTTCCAGCCAGAAAATTAACTTTTTAAAGAACCATTTTCTAGACAAAAATTTTCTCCACTATATGAGCAAAGAAGCAGCCCTGAGATATTTGGAGTTTGAGGCTGAAGAGTGGATTTGATCAGATAAGAATCTGGCCTCATTGTCCCACACTGCCTTCCAACCCCCCTACAACTTCAGGCCAACAGGACACTAAAGATCACCGAGAGCCTGGCTGCCACCCTCTGTGGGGGCTGCNTAGACAAAAATTTTCTCCACTATATGAGCAAAGAAGCAGCCCTGAGATATTTGGAGTTTGAGGCTGAAGAGTGGATTTGATCAGATAAGAATCTGGCCTCATTGTCCCACACTGCCTTCCAACCCCCCTACAACTTCAGGCCAACAGGACACTAAAGATCACCGAGAGCCTGGCTGCCACCCTCTGTGGGGGCTGCTCCAGGGGTTTGGTTTTCCAGGGAAGCAGAAAGGAAGAAACTCAACAGTTGCTTGGGGCTTGAGGGCATGAATGTGGAGGGGGAGGACAAATGGTCTTCAGGCTGGGCTGATGGGAAGAATGGGGCAGGACGGGGAAGTTAAAGGCTAGTTTACTGTGTCCTGCCTGGGCTTCTGACCTCTTTAATTCCATACTTGGCCACATACATATACTTTTGTGTGTTCAGATGTGATGTTCTCGGCCGGGGGCTGGGAGAAGTGAGAATCTTTCAAGGGCAGAACCTAGCCTCCTCTAACTCTGTCAGAGCTGTGGGACGTGCAGAACTAAAGAGATCCCAGGGTTAATAAGCCCACACATTCCACCATCCCACCCCCTAATATGGGGCTGCACATCATGGCAGAGCTTTCTCTGTGTTTGAGTCAGCTGTAGAGAAGTAGCCTCCTTCCTGTACTTGCTCCCCAGCATACCCAGAGCCTTCTGGTCAACCTTTCATTGTAGCTTCTAAGGCCTGAGAAGCCAAACAAGGTCCTAGACAGCCCAACTTCCCCAAGTTCTAAATTTCATCTCCCTCCCACTCCCATCCCCACACAGTGGATCTTCCTAGCAGTGGAAGAAGAAAATAGATCCCAGAGTTTTTCTGTAGGACTCAAGGACAAAGAGATCTCTACTATTTCAGCTACTCAGTCCAGACTCCTTGGGCTCCTGGGGTCCTATCAAAGTAGTGAAGGGAGGTATCAGAACAGGTACACCATTCGGGTTTACAAAGACCTAGTAAAAAGGATGAGATATTCCTGGCTCTCTCTAACAGCTAGCCTCTTCTTTAAATTGAATCTCAGAAAGCCAAAGAGCCCTAGCTTGGGGTCCTGAATCCAGATTCTCTCCCTTCTCCACAGCTAAGGGCTCCAGGGTCTACAATCCCATTGAGGAGGAGGCTCAGAATAGCGCTTGTCTCTTCAGGAAAAGAAAGCACAGAACTCAAGCCCTGGACAATGATGTTTCCGCTGAGAAACTCAACCCAAAGTAATTACACAAAGAGAGGGAGAGGCAAAGAGACAGATAAAGCTGACCTGGATATTAGGAGGGGCTGAGGCAGTAAAAGCTCTCTTCCCACTGCCTGCTTAGAAGGAGCCAGCCACGCCCCTCCCCTCTTCTTGCCTTACTTTCATGGAATCTGGAAACTCCAGCATGAGATATCCACACTAGAGGTGAGGATTGGTCTTAGACAAGATTACCACACCATGTACCAGGGAAAAATAAGCTTGTGTGCCCTAATTCTAGTTCATGAAAGAAGTCAATAGAATGGTAGGATTGAAGGTAACTTGGGAAATGAGGGCCCAATGGTTTCTGAGAAGAGCTGCCCTCCCTCTGGCTTTTCACTCTAAACCTTCCCACCTGGCCTGTGGCATTGTCCCCAAATCAGCCCCACCTAGAAAGCAAACTACCAAGGGGATGCTGACAAAGCCCAGCTCAAACTGGGCTATCCCTTGACACCCCCAGACAGGGCTTGGAGGTCTGGGGGCACCACCCATCAGAACTCCTGCTGCTCAGTCAGCTCAAAGAGGGCAGGAGATCAGCAAGGGAGGTTGTTGGTGCGGTGGGTGGGGGGGGCGGGCAGGGGTGGTGGTGGAACTCAATCAGAAAATTAACCCTGCAACAAAGCCCTGGAGACTGAGGGATGGGGGATGAAATGCCTGGGTCTGGACCTGAAAATCAAGTCAGTTGGCTCAGGGCCCAGTTCAAGTGTTCAGGAGACACAAGCACTCCTGCCATACACGCACACTGTCTGCACCATCAGATGTTTTGCTTAGAAATAGTTTATCACTCATTGCTTATTCTGACCTGACCCATGTAAATATAAACACTAAAACCCACATCTTCAGTGGCTGTGTCCTTTGATAGCCATTGGCCAGGACAAAGCAGCAGCAGAAGCGGCATATCTTGTTAAAAGAATGGAAAGGAAGGGGACTTAAATCCATCAACTGTTTCATATGAGAGCAGTGAGGCAAGGGTCCTGGTTTTCTGTGCTGATTCCCTTTTCCAGACTTGAAGTTACTCAACAAACTAAAGGTACCAAACACAACTTTCAAAAAGTCTCCACTTTTGCTGCCTTCCCCAACCATGCTAGAGGCACTTTGATAAAGCTAGTGACTTCTGGAGCATTTTCAGGAAGAAAATTGAAAGAGATCGCTTCTAATCACTCCACCTGTGCTCAACAAGATCGGAAGAGGAAAAAAAAAACACCGAAAAGGTGTGCAAGGTAAGTGTCTAGGGAATAATCATAGAATTTGAATTCAGGGCTAGAGTTTGCATCCACACCCACAGTACAGCCTAATCGAAAAGGCATATCTATAAAGTGCAGGGAGTTGGGTAGGATCACACAGGAGAACATGGGAGTAATGCAGAGGATGCCCACCCAACTTCCAGTCCCAGTACAATTGAGATTGACCTCGAAATACAACTTTGTTAGAACTAGAGGACAAAAGCCGAGGACTCCTGAGAGCTGGGTAAGGGACAGAGGGAAGGGGCTAGAATATTCTCAGCATCACTTATTCCCTTCACATCATAGAGAGGGAGGACCCAGAAACGAAAGAGGGTGGTGGGGAGGGAGGAGGAAGAGAGCAGGGAAGGGTGAGACCCTTTTTGGCTGATTGGTTAGTGGAGGCCATGTGACCCTGCTTAGCACATTTCTGATTGGTTGCTTGACCTCTTCTGGTGTTAAAGACCTAGAAACAAAATTAAAAGCTTTCCAGGTTAGTTGGGGCACCTGATGGACTGCCCATCCCCCTACTCTAGAGAAACCTCAAATTCCAGTGTGGGGGAGGGATGGGAGAACCAAAAATTTCAAGACCTGTTGTACTACTACCTCCGTTTGTATTAGTCCTACAAAACAAAAGAAGAAGAAAAACAACAACAACAAAAACCGCTCTGGCAAATTATTTGAGAGGAAGGAGGATCTATTAACGGGTGATAATTACATGGAACTTTTGAGCCTAAGAAATAGGAAAAGAGGACGAGGAAGTTATAGAAACCCTCCAAGAGATGCTGTGTAAGTCTATAAAACAGAAACACGCTCACCCGGCTACACAGAGCTGACAGAACTAGGCCTGAGATCTCGCCAGGAGTGGGGAAGGTGGGGAGTCTTGCCTGGGTGTGGAACTTTGGCCCTGCTTAAATTCTTTATTGAAGACCATTAGATTTGCTCCCTGAGGTACTAGGGAGGCCAGAGGGAGGGAAAGAGTCAAGTTATAGACCAAGGGAAACTCCCATCTCCCTGCTGCTTGAATGGAAAGTTTCCAGAAACTCTCCAAATTGGACTAGTGGGGAGGAGGAGAAGAGAGGAGGGCCCATAAAGAACAGGAAAGTTAATTCTCCACTGGGCCACTGGAAAGAGTCCATTGGGATCCTACCACTTTCCCGGAACATAAAGGCTTGGGAGGCTGGTGGGGCAGGTGGGTTGTGAGGGACTGAGAACCCAGAGGGGAGGGTTCTGGACTTCTCCACCAGGTTGCCTGTGCTCCTCACACAGGTGACAGTCCCCTGAGGGATGTGGCTCTAGCTCTGATGCCCAGTGTCCAGTGTCTTTGGGTCTCTGTTCCCTTTCACCCTTCCAGAGTCTGCCTGGGCTCCCTGCCTCTGCGTGATTGCCTGCTTCTGCCTCAGTCTCTTGGGTGGCAGGGGCTCAGTAACAGTGTCCTCTTCCAGTCACCCAACTGCACCTCTCCACACTGCAGGCACCCAGAGTTGCTAGCCCCCAAGGCAATCAGTCCCTCCAGGAGGCTCACTCCCTCTCCCCATCCGCTCCCCTTCCCTTTCCCAGGACTTAGACTCTACACCCTCGAAGGGCTGCCTTTTGGCCCTGCTTCTGAATCCCTGGCCCCTTCAGAGAACCTGAGTTCCTAGGTTATCAGGTAGGGTACACCCTCGCAGGTGTGGAGAACACGTGCCTCCATGTCTGATGACACCTCTAGGAAGGAACATTCCTAGAAACTTGAAGGGAGCCCAAGCCTGAGACTAGCTCCAGCGTGCAAACCCATATTGGGTCCTGAAGGCTCCATCCCCCAAAGGCCACTCTCTCCTCAGAGCTGAGGGACTTCCCTGGCCAGGCTCAATAAAGATGTTGCCTCCACTCCCACACCTATTTATACTCCACTCACAGCAGAAGCCTCCTGGCCCCCCCGGCCTAGTTTTACCTCAGGCCAGTGCTGGGGACACCAGGAAAGATCTCAACAGCTAGAGGGAGAGGGAGGCATGAAACCATACTGGCCCCAGACCGGCTAAGACTCCCAGACTGGCTAAGACCCCCAGACTGTGGAGACTGGGACAGCTGCCCATTTAGGCCTAGTGGTGAAGAAAGAAAGAATGTTTGGGGACCCCCTGGGCTCTGTCCTCTACCTTTAAAATGCTTTTGCCTTTTCAGGGCGCACGCAGGCTCAGTAGTCTCAAACTCTCCTTCCCTGCCCCCCTCCCCAGCTGCCAGCCCTGCCTGGACTCTGGGCCACTGGCCAAGGCTGAACTGGCCCCTCCCCAGGACAAAGGCCCCCGAGGCCCTTTGCGCTTGCGCCTAGAGTTTACACAGTCCTACAAACACCAAACATCCCTGTGTCTGCCGCTGTCTTTCTTCCCAATTGAGAAGGGAAAGGGGGTCAGGGAGACCTAGTGAAGCTCTAAAGAATCCAAGTCTCTCTTTACCCCAGTTAACTTGCATTTGGAGGAACTAAGGGGCTGGGAGTGGGGAGGGCTGGTCTGGGGAGACAAACTCCCCCATCCTTCTACCTCCCAGCAGCTTCTCCTCTTTCTCTTCCACCATGGCCCGGGGAGGCCTTCTTCCCCTCCCCTTAATGAGTGGGAACTGCCTCCTAGCTAGAGCAGGGGGGGGGGGCATTAAGTAAATGGGAGAAAGGGTCAGAGAGAGAGAAAATTAACTTACAGCGTTTGCCTGGGATTCATTTGCGAAGATGTAACCTCTCTCACCATCATCCCCAGCGCCGTAATCCCCTCTAACTGCCAGGCCCTCTGTCCTAGCATTAAACCTCACCAGCAGCTGCGTGGCTGGACAGTTAAGATTATATATGATGTAAATATATTGTGGGTTTGTCAGCTCTCCCTACACCATAAAACTTGGTTTAATGACATCACGTGGTCCCCCAAGAGCCACTCACGGGCTTGCCTTCAGGCCATTCACATAAATAACCTCCAAAAGTTTCAAACTCCTAAATTCACATAGAAGCCATGCGTATTTCTCTAATGCTCAGTTACACTAAAAAGCCCTTACCCCACCCCCACACCCCCCTTGCAGGGTGGGGGGGGGGAGGAGTGGATCCTTATTTATTTACTTACTTACTTATTTCCATAAGGACCTGTCGCCATCAAGGTCGTGTTGATATTTTTCTTCCTCCTATTTTTTTTTTCCTCCTCTATCCTCTAATTGTTCAGAGTGGGCCGTGTACCCCTCTTCCCACTCCCCCGGGGAAGGTAAGTCATGTTTCTTCCCCTTATTTCTTGCTGCCAGAGGGGGTGGGTTCCAGGGTAGAGTGGAGAAGCAGGCTCCGTGGTCTCTGGCCAGACCCAGAAGCACCTCCATTAACTCCCCCAGAGCAATGCCAAACCCTGGTACTTGAAGATTGTTCTAGGAGGCTGGTGGTAGGGGAACCACCCCAGACTCCAACGCAGAGGCCTCTGCTCACGGTGAAAGCAGGGGTCTGGGCTGCACCCAGTCCCAGTGCAGGGGAGTAGATTTGTGGCCTCTGTCTAGATTATGGTTGCTGATGCCGCTGAAGCAGAGGCTGGGGCCTGAGCGCAGGCCTGTAGACTGTGACAGAGGGTGGAAAACTGGGTGGCATGGCTCTGTCTACCCAAGTCCTCCAGGTCCTCCAGGGAAAGAGGCCCAAACCCTGTGGGGAGAAGGCATCTGTGCACCCTGCTCAGCGGGTCTGTCACGCTGCCTCCACCCCTGGTTTTCCCCCTGGCGGTGCATCCCTTCCCCCGCCGCCAGTGGGGAGGAAGCACAGAGCCTCTCCCCTGGCAGTCAGGGAGGCTGTGGTGGGTGCTGCTGGGTGCCACGGCCTCTTTCTTAGTTAACTGTTACCCACTGGAGATGCCAGTGCTTCTCCATGCTTCACTGCTCGCCCAATAGTTTTACTCAGCATGGAGAAAAAATTAAAATAACTCCCTGAAGAAAATCACACATTTTATTTGCAAGGAAGGGGGCTTAAGAGAGAGGAGTTAGTGCTGGGCTGGGTTGACTGCTGTGAGCTAATGGAAGAGAGATATTAAGGGTGCCCTAACCTGGTGAGTGCTCTGAGAAGACGAAGGCTGTAGCCAGGGGTGCAGTTCAAGAAACTTATGTAAGACCTCCTGTGTGTTAGGCATGGAGTGAGGCAAGGCTCTTGGATCTTTCAAAAAAAAAAAAAAAAGACAGACTGGCAGCTTAGGCAGTAGGATGCAGAGGAGTCTGTCCTTATAATAAATCCAAGTAGCATCAGCGTTAATAATCATAAATATTCCCCTCCCCCCTCCCCAGATCCTCTCTGCTCCCTCTCCCTCTTGGCTGCTGGAACAGCCTCCGAGCCCAGCTCCCGAACTGGCCCCTGCCCCCCAGTGTGGGGGGCCGAGGCTTGGCTCCAGGAAATTACCCCATCCTGGGAGGCAGGAGAGGAAATGCAGTAAAGTTTTATGGACCCTCCCCACATTTGTTTCTCCCGTAAAGTACTTCTTTCCTTCATCCCATCCCAGGAGTCTGGAGCAGAGCAGTTCTGGGCCTAGGCCAGCCTCAGGCACCACCTGAATTCTCTGCGTTTTCCCCTTTTCTTTAGCTCCCCCTCCCCCTCCACACAAAATCTCTGAGACTGAGATAAATGATGGCGGACCAACAGACGCGACTCAGGCACTGGTCTACGCAGCTCTTTTCCCAGCTAATTGTCTGTATAGCCCTAGGCTCTAGGAGGTGGAGAAGACAATCTGAACATTTCCGGCCAGGCGGGTACAAACTGCAGGTTGCCCCACTGCTCCCCCACCCTCACCCAAAGTTCACACACTTCCTCCTGCAGTGCCCCTCTACCAAGCAGTACCAACTCTTTCTGAGCATCGTTTGGGGCACCAAATAGGCCCCTAGACTGAGAGCTCAAACCTTCCTCTATGTCCAGCGAGGCCCCTCAGAGATCACCTAGCCTTGAGAGAGCTCTTTGAANCACTTCCTCCTGCAGTGCCCCTCTACCAAGCAGTACCAACTCTTTCTGAGCATCGTTTGGGGCACCAAATAGGCCCCTAGACTGAGAGCTCAAACCTTCCTCTATGTCCAGCGAGGCCCCTCAGAGATCACCTAGCCTTGAGAGAGCTCTTTGAAGGCCCAGGAGGGCCTGAGTCTGAGCACTTCGGAGCCATGGATCCCTGGTCCCTGTAGATTAGCTCTGGCATTCAATGCGTGCGGCTGCCAGTCTAGAGGCCTCAGATTCACCCAGTCAGGGTGGGAATGGGTACAGAGGCCTGAATGCTTGGGACAGCCACAACACAGGAAAAGGCAGTAGAGATGGTCTGGGTGCCCTCCCCTTCCCCAAGAGGTTCTTCTTGGAGCCAGGGTTAGGAAGGGAGCTCAGTTTCACCTGTCTCTACTCAATGCTTCTAGACTCTCCTGAAATTCTTTTGAAGGAGCCGCTTGAAGGCTGCGGGCCTCCCCCAACACCCCGCAGCCCATTTAGACACTTTTCCCAATACATGCCCCCCAAACAGAGAGGAGCCGCTGTATCTTTCATCCTGTTCTCTGTCTTTATTTGATATGACAAAATATAGTTTCAGGAAAGATGTGGAGTTAATAAATAGTTGGACAATAGCGATGGGCAGAAGGACACCGAAAGTCGTGGCAAGGACTACTGGGCAGCCAGGAGCCTCTAGGACCTTTGTGGGGTCTAGCAGCAGGGAACCCCAATAGTTGAGCTAGCTAGCGGTCTGAGGCTGGGGGCCTGAGAGGGCATGCAGAGAGCGCAGGCTGGACAGGTTTCCGGGTTTTGGGATTGGGGGGTGCAGGTTTAGAGAGCATAGGGCAACCGAGGGGGCCCTAGGCAGACAGTCATCTCCCCCTTTCATATGCAGATCATTAAAACAAAACAAAACAAAACAAAAAAAAACGAGCATCCAGTTGAGTGGCTACAGAGAAGCACCCCGAGATGGTGCCGGGGTTTGCCAAACACAACCATGCTCTCACCAAGCCGGCAGCCCGCCTGGCCCGCCTAAGCTGGAACAAAGGAGAGGGCGAGGCCGCAGGGTCCGGGCGTGGGGCCTGCCGCGGCCGCAGGGCCCACCTGAAACCCGGCGGCCCACGCTGGGGCAGGAATTCTCAGAGGCGGCCCAAGCCAGGTTCGCTCAGCGCCAGCTCCTGAGCCACAGCTGTCTGGGGGTCCCCTGCGGAACTTGCCCCGGACCTCGGTGCTGAGCAGAACTGAGGGGAGTCCGGTCGGCGCGGGCAGCCCCGCCGGAACCTGGGGTCGGTAGGGATGCGCAATGCCAAGGGAAAGAGCTTTTGTCTGAGGTGGGGAACCGGCGCTCCAGCCCCTTTCTTGCCCCCAAGATATCTAGAGAGGAAAAACCGACAGGGAAAGGCGCGGGACCGAAGCGGGCTCGGGGTGCTCTCCGCGGGCCTCCCCGATGCCTCTAGAGAGCTTCTTTGCTTTTCATTTTGGAATCTTTCTTCCACTTCATCCTGCGGTTCTGGAACCAGATCTTGATCTGTCTCTCGTTGAGACACAAGTTGTTGGCGATCTCTATGCGCCTGCGGCGAGTGAGGTAGCGGTTAAAGTGGAATTCTTTTTCTAGTTCCAGAGTCTGGTAGCGCGTGTAACTGGTTCGGGACCGCTTGCCGTCCGTCTCTGGAATATAAACCCCCCCCAAGCCAGGAAGGGGTGAATAGCGTGCAGCACCCCAGCGTCCCCATCCCAGTCCCAAGCCCCCACCCGCGGCCAGAGGGAGAAGACGCGAGCCGGGCCGGACAGGCCTGGCGGGCCGCAGGCGGGCCCGGCCCAGCCCAGCCTGGCCCCGGGAGAGGAGCCTCCGCCCAGGCAGGAAACTTTCCGCCGCAGCCTTCACTCAGCAGCCGGAGGGGCTGGGGGTGGGGGGAGAGGGAGACCCAGGCTCGGACCGAACAATAAGCACCCTCGAGATCCGAGCACCGGGGACCCCCCTCCCGCCCCTCCCGAGTCGCTGGAATCCTCCGGAGCCGCAAGCGGCGGCCGAGCCGGCTCCGCAGGGGAGGGAGGAGGGACCGCGGGGGGATCCCCGCTCTGGAGCCCCGCGCTCCTCACCCTTCAGATCCCTCTATTTTTTTAACTCCCTCCCTCTCCCCCAAAAATTGAATATTGCCTTTTATACACGTTTTGTTCCTATGATCCAATTATGTCGTCGTAAATTTGGGCGCACACAGCCTCTAAGCCTTTTAGTGGACAGTTTTACGAGCCATTGATGCCTGGATCGTAAAATTTATGGCCGCAGGTTTTTTTTCTTTATTTGCCCCGCATGGCCTATAAAACCCAGGCGGACCCGAGCGCGCAAAATGAAGTCCTAAAGTTTACCGTGGCTCATGTGCAGTTTGGTCATCCACGGGTAAATCTGTGGCGCGGCCGGTGGCTGGCTCAGTCCGGCAGGCTGCCCTGTCTGCGCCTGCTCCTCTTTGATCTCCCCACTGCTCTTAGCTCGCTCCTCCAGCGCTGGGCGAGCCGCCTTCTGACTGTACATCCCGGGGTTCAGAGGAGCCGCTTCATCTCTGCCCAGAGCGTGTCCCGGAGCGGCTGCGGCGCTGCAGGCGGGGCGGTCGGGGTGAGCCCGGGGGTTGGCAGCCATGTCTACCCCGTGGAGAGAGTTGGAAGGCGCAGGCGGTGGGAAAGTGATGCTTAAGTCCAATCCGCCGTAGCAGTACCTGGATGCCTGCACCTCTGAGGCCGATCCATAGTTCCCACAAGTTTGCATGTTATAGGCAGGGATATTGGGGCTCTGCTTATAGAATGAATTGGCTACGTAGGAGCTCATGGCGGGGAGGGCCCAAAAAAAATTTCTGCACCCTTTTTGATTAAGGGTGATTTGTGACTCTTTGAAGTTGAGGGGTTTTTTGTTCTCCAAAGTGCACAATTTATAGGTGGAGATATCTCTTTCTTTATCCTATGCGCTCTTCCCAAATAAGGGAGCCTTAAATAGAGTCACGTGACTTGAGCGGCCACTCATAAATTTGGCTTGATGACCTCCGGGAGGTTAGTGATGGAAGCCGGCGAAACGCATCTTGATATGTTGGCAAAGCCCAACCAAGGGGGAGAGGGAGTGAGAGAGAGAAAAAGAGAGAAGGAGGAGGAAAAAAAAAGGTTCTTGGAATTGGGGGGTAGCCGGGACAACAAGCCCACAGCGACACCTGGTGCCTACTTGGAGGAATTGCATCCTGGCTCGCTGGCTGGCTTTCAGGCCTCTCAGGATTTTCTACCCTGTAGAGGAGAAGCTGGGTGTTGCTGCAATAAACTCCTGAAATGGCCTTTTAAATTGTATTTAATTTTAACGGGAGATAAGGCTTCACCAGGATGCGCAGAGCGTTTTTTGATAACGGATAGCCTCATCCTCCACAACCCCAGGGAGTTTCAATGTTCAAAAATGGCTGAGAAGGGGATTGAGGTAGGAGAGCCCCAACCCAGACTGGAGGAGTCTTATCTCAGGTTCTCTAAATCAAGGGTCCAGGTCCCTTTCCTTTGAGGCCCCGGAGCCCTGATACTGCTGAAGAGGTGCCTGTCAGACTAAGAAAGTGAACCCAGCCTCTGGAGAGGCAGACAGGATGCCCATGAGGAGTGGTCCTGGGTGGACAGAGCTAGATAGAGGGCTCCTGGGACTAAGATTGCTGGGGACTTTGGGGGTGAGCCTGGAGGTAAGGAGCCAGGGGAAGATAGGTAGGCCTCCTCATCACACCAGGGACTCCAGGGTGACATCAAGGCAACTTTCAATTGTGTGGGTGGGTGGGTGAGTAGCTAGCTGCCTAGGTAAAGAATCAGACATAATGAACTGGAGGACTGCTCTGCATCCCTGTGTATGACCCTCATGTGGTACCCATGCCAAGTATTTTGGATGGAAATATATATGTTCACTGAGGGCATGGAGAAGCAAAATTCAAGCTTTCACAAATATTATATGAGCAGGGCAAAGGAAAAAGCCTGTTTTGTGCCCTTTGGGGAAAAGGCCTCTGAACCAGGCTTTCCAGGGACCTGGGTTCAGAAGGTCCAAGGGAAAGCAATTTCTGAGCTATCTGGAGGTCTCCCAAAGGACCTGGCTGGGGGCAGGGGGCTGGGGGGGGGCAGGGCAGGCGCCTGGGCTACCTTCACAGCCTGAGACCAGGGCCTCGGCAGCCATTCGGCCCCTTTCCGACCCCCCTCCCCTAGCCCCAAGTCTTATTCTTTCCTGCCTGTCTCTCCCCAGGAAATCTCCGCCCCTGCCACGAGAAGCTCCCCTTCGGCCCCCCCGCTGGTGGAGGCGCTGGAGGGGGCGCTGGCGGGGATCTGGAAGGTCTGGAAAACTCTGGCGGATTTTTTTCCCTCCGGGAGACCCTCTCAATACCTCACCCCCTACATCCACTCAGGTTTCTCTGGCTGGGCTTAGGAAAGACGGCCTGGGCTGGGGAAGGGCTAGGGTCTGGCTGCGCTCCTCGCTGGCCTAGTTTGAGGGGAGAAGAGAAACAGTAAGGAAAAGACGGGCTGGAGAAGTAAGGAAGAAGGAATTTGGTCCCAGCCACGTCAGGAGTCCCAGAGCAGGCGAGAGCTCAGTTTCCAGGCTTTCTTTTCCGAGATGTCCTTGAATCGCTCAGGCCCTGCTGAAGGGCTCAGATCCCGGCGGTCTTCTTTTTCCCCTCGGCTCTCCGCCTCCGCCACGTTTCGCAAGAATCCTGGCTCGGGCCGGGGGCTGCCCTGCTGGCTCTGGCGCCTCCCTCCCTACTCCGGGGAGTGGGCGGGGGCGACCAGGGGCCTGGATGATGCGGCCTCTCTGGCCTTTGGGGGTCCGGGGTTCAGAAGCCGAGGACCCCAAACTACCAAAGACAGGAAGAAAGGCCTGTGTGGGGCCGGAGACCAATGCGGCCAACCCGGGGTCCCACTCTACCCCCAACCAAACCCATGCGGCTTTTTTTTTTTTTTTTTTTTTTTGGGGTTTGAGTGCGTTGCTCTGCGTGGGGAGCTCACAGAGGCCTCCCAGCCCCTAGTGCGACCCCCGGGAGAACCACAAGGCCGGGATCGGCGCCGGGCCCGGCCAGGCGCGTGCAGGGGGCCGGGGGCTCACAGGCGGCGGGCAGACGCGGGAGCGCTCAGAGCCTGCTTCAACTTTCAGCCTGAGGCCGGCGGGCGAGCGAAGTAACAGAAATCCTGATATAAACTTTTAAAAATAATATCAGTTTTATTAAATATTCGAGAACGGATCCAGAGGTCGGATTTATACAGTAAGGTAACACGAGGGAATTTATTTTTTTTTCTCCTACTGGCTAAACAAACGTCGCTCACTTTTTTTTTCTTTTTGTAATTTTCCCTCTTTTTTTTTTTCCTCTTTTTAAGATGGGATTGGAACACGGACGGTGCTAAACATAAATATAAATACAGAGACCACAAATACAGCTAAAAATATTCACACAGAAACGGTCACAGTTTGTAATATGCCATAATGACCCCAGGATTCTTTAAATACAATTCGCCTGGGCTGGGCATTTGCTGGGGCAGAGGGGCCGGGCGGGGGCTGTGGGGAGGCCCTGGGGGCTGCTGTGGGGCCCCGACGCGCCCTCCTCGGGCCTCCCGCCCTCCCCGGCTGCCAGGCCGGGCCCTGAGGCCCGGGAGCAGAGGCCCCCGGGCCCGGGAGCCGGCTCTCTGCGCGGGGGCGGGGATGGGGGGCGCCGAGGGGGTGGGAGGCCAAGTCCTCGTTTGGAGGGAGATCTGTAGAGTCTAAAGCGAGGTTCAGGGACGAGCCCCAAGGCCTGGGCGGGGGAAGGGGCCTGCAGACGAGCCGAGAACGAGCTAGCGAGGGAGCGAGGAGGAGGAGGCGCCTGGTGAAAAGAGTTTGTGCGGTGAGGGAGGGGGGCGTCCAGAGTTGACTTTTCAGGTCCATATTTGACTCCCTAATTTTGTCTCAGGGAGTCCAAACACATCAGTTGTGCCAGTGATAAATATAGTGTGTGTGATTAGGAGGGTATTGGGGGGAGCGAGGGTGCAGGAAAAGAGGGGTGGCAGGGACAGTCCTGGTCACTCTTTCTGCTTCTCCTCCTCTGTCTCTTCCCGCTTTTCCTCTTTTCCGCCCAGGCTGTCAGCCGCGGCCCCTCCGCCGCCCCCTGAGAGCGTGGACGTGAGATTAGACTCTTTTTTCCACTTCATCCGGCGGTTCTGGAACCAGATTTTGATCTGTCGCTCGGTCAGGCAGAGCGCGTTGGCGATCTCGATGCGCCGGCGCCGCGTTAGGTAGCGGTTGAAGTGAAATTCCTTCTCCAGTTCCAGCGTCTGGTACCTCGAGTAGATTTGGCGACCGCGCCTCCGGTCCGCTCCATAGCCGACCCCTAGAGATCCGGGCACAAAACACACTACAAACAATCAGCAAGGCATCCTCTGCAGATGATCTAGCCTAGCACAGCCCTGACCCTCCCAACTTGGCCAGCACTCACGGGCCCCTCGGCTCCAGCCTTCTCCCCTCTGCTCTGTCCCCACCCCCACTGGGGGTACAGCCAGGATCCTAACCTCATTCAGTCCCCCCCTCCGCCCCGGGTTGGTAGGTGTGTCCCAAAGAAAGGTGTGGGGGGAGTGGGGGGACAGAACCAAGCAGGAAGCTGTAAACTAAAAGCTGATTTTTCAGAAAAATCTCAAAACACTGGGGATGAGGCCCCATTTCTCAAGGTCTGGGCTCCTCCATCTCCCCAAGCGCCCTAGCTCCTGGGAAACTTCTCCCCACTTCTCTGTCCCATTCTCCCCCCCTCCCTTCTCCTCAGTCTGACTCGACTTTGGGGGGCTCCCCCACCCCCTCCCCTCATCCCCTGCCCTGTTTCTGCCCCCTCAACTGGCCTTAGAGCCCTCCAATCCGTCAGGGGCTGAGGGGGCCAGGCCCCTGCAAGCAAGCAGGAGGCGAGCAGAGGGGGCAGAAGAGGGGGCCCTGTCTCGGCGTCGGCGAGGAGACGAGCGTGATTGTTTTTATGGGGCCATAAAAAACTCTCTCCGCCCGTTCTTCTAGGGAAGCCGGTCATAAAGCCAGTTCAGTTTATTTAATTTATATCTCGGAGCTGTAAAACTCACCACTGTGCGAATTCATTCGCTGCATCCAGGGGTAAATCTGGATACTGGCTTTCTGGTCCTGGGGCGCAGTCCTGCCCTGCTCAGAACTAAAATCCTGAGCGATTGAGGTCTGTGTGTTATGTCCTAAGGTGTTTTGTCTGCAGTTTGAGAGCATGTCTTTCTCCTGGTAAAAGGAATTAGATCCATAGTCATACGGCCCTCGGCTGGAACTGAACACGACATTCTCCTGTGGCGAATAAAAGGGAGTCGAGTAGATCCGGTTCTGAGCCACGGCTGCTCCATAGGTCGAGAAATGCCTCACTGGATCATAGGCGGTGGAATTGAGGGCGACGTTGGGGAGGACGTCCTGGCCCCCGGCGAGGTGGCAGGATAAGGAAGGGTTAGTGAAGTAGGAATTCATCCCTTTGCCTTTACCTGGTCGGGCTATGATTTCTTTAATATTTATTTCTGTCTCCAGTTTGTACTCGGAACTAGATGGTTATAGGGACGGCTCCAATCCAGGACAGACAAAATGACAAAGTCAGCTGACCCCCTCCTAGCCAATCGCAAGCCAGATGTCAAGAAGGGGGAAAAAAATCGCTTCTGCTTCTGTTGATTCCCTAGTTGAGACTAAGTGTGTGCTTTGAAAGTAAGACTTGGATTTCTTTTAAATATATATATGTAAGGGAACTGATTTGAAGGTGAAGGAAGGGTGAATGTCCTAGAGCAGGGCCTTGAGGCCCAGAAAAGGAGAGTTGCACTCCCAGGAAATCTCTCAGCCCCAGCTAACTTTGCTGTGCTGTGGCCACAGGAGAAATCTCTGTATTTTCAATCTGATTTCATCTTTTATATCTGCCCTCTTCTAAAATTACACTTTGATTTCTCCATAGGAGGAACTCCTTCTCAGCTCAGGGGGTTCCCCAGAAATCTTACAGGAAATCTGGTTTGATACTCCAAGGAGCGAGTTCCCATCTTTAAACCAGTCTATTTTTACCCGAATAATTTTTTTTTAATCAATGGAAAGAAATTGCATAAGACATGGTGCTTAGAGGAAGGAGAGTGTATCTGAGAGTTGGGGGTGGCAGGGGGCATGTGGGGAACCCCTAAGTCTAAAGAGGGAATGCTGAGTCTTCAGGGTGCAGTGGCAGAGCTGAGGTGTGCAAAGGAGCCATGCGTCTGCTTCCTCTCCCTCCTAGCCCTCCTCTCCCTCCTCCTGCTCAGGAACCCCTTTTTGGGGAAACTCTTGCAGCGTTTTTTGCCTAAAAGGGAAATTGTATTTAAAAATACAATAGGAAAGGAAGAGAAAGAAGTAAAAGGTCGGAGAGAGAGGGAAAAAAAGGAAGGAAGAAAGGAAGAAGAAAGAACTCTGAGAGTCTTTCTAGACACATCAACTACTGTTTATGTTGGTGAGAATTTATGATTTGGAGCCAGCCAGGGCCGTTGGGGTAATTCACATAGCATCCAGCCAAAGAGAGAAGGCTGGTGGGGCTCTGATGGACACAGAGACACAGAGCGTCTTGCAGCCTCAAGCCCCTGCCCAGGGCAGAAACCCCTGCCCCCCTCTGACGCTGTCCTGCCAAGGGAAGTGCCCCTGGACCTGAGCTCTGGGGCTTGGAGATTCCAGCCAAGGTTTCTTGGGGCGCTCTCTCCCAAGGGCCAGCCACACCTGGTGGGGCCAGGCCTCTCAGCAGCTCCCTACCCCCATTTTCTTCCCACCTGGGGGCTGAGAAAAAGGAAGAGAAGGTTAGGAAAAGGCAGCTGAATCCGAGGCTTCTGAGGAGCCGCAGTGGGTGAACGGAAACAGCGGAAGGTGTGCAGATGGGCTTTTTCCTCCTGATTAATCCAAACTTCTTTTGATATTGTAACATAGGCCGAAAATGCTCTGAGTTGACAAAGAGGAGGGTGGTAGGGCAAGCGAAGGGAACAGTGGAAGCTCATATTTTCCCCTCACCATTTTGGGGAGGGGGAGAACTGGCTATAACAAGAACCCGGATGTCGCCGGATTTTATGATCTTTTCCTTCTGTGTAACAAAGCGGAGTAATCAATGGGTAGCAATAAAGCCATAAACGGGACTACACTGGGAAAAAAACTCGTTTATTCATCTTCTGTAATGTTAAGGTTTCCCTGGAGTGTCGCTAGGGGGAAAAAATAAAGTTTCGAACCCAAAAGCAGACAGTATGTAGGAGCTGATGGAGACAACATGTTAGTTAATACATGAACCTCGTAACAGGATGGAAGAGTCTTCCTGCAGACAATTTGTGTTGGCTTTTAAAAATACAGCCCCAGTCCCTCAGAGAGGAGAGAAATGTGTTGGTGTTTAGAAGGGCAGGGGGAAGGCCCCTATAATTATAAAGGCTCCCTCTCCTGGACCATACTTTCCTCTCCCCAAGAAAATGAAGGTGAAGTATAGAGGAGGACTCTTACATTAAGAAAGAAATTTTGAGATGAGTTGTCTCATTTTGGGGTGTCATGGCAGGTACACAACAGACATCAGCATGAGCTGCTTTTTGCTCTAGAATCCAGCTGTCCTCAAATTCATGGCATGCCTGGGCAGGGGTTTCCAACAGCTGGCTGGGGCTCCAGGCCCCCTGGAGGGCAAGAGGGAGAGGGAAAGAGAAGTGAGGAGGGGGTGGAAGGCCGAGGGGGCTGAGCTAAGGAACAAGTCAGTGCTCCCCTGGACACCAGTAGCCGCTCTCTGAGTTCCCAGTCTCAATTTTGCCCTAAGGACAGCAGTGTTACACGTAGAACAGGCCGGAAGAGAGTAAATTCCCTCCCCGCCCCCCCTTCAGAGAGAGATTGCTAGAGGGATAAATCATGTCAGTGATATTTCCTTCAAGATATTAAATTGTTGCAATGTACAACAAATTGAATGATGGAAGATAGGATGTCTTAATGAGGTTTCGCTTTCAATGACTGTTGATTTTCTATGTATTTTAAAATCTCTTTTATAAGTGGGTGGGGGAAGGAAGGACCTTGGAAGAAAGAAGGGGCTTCTGGGGAAGTATGTGCTGCAGCTCCCCAGCAAGGATGCCTGGGTTTGTTTTCTTGAGCCCCTTCTAAACCAAGTGTGGAGAGGAAAAGGGTGCCTAAGTTGGGGAGAGTCCCCTTTGGGGCCTAAAGACAGTGGGCGCAGGGGTGGGCGCCCTGAGGAGCAGAATGTAAGTCTCAGCCCCGGAAAGTTAAGTGTTTTATTACGTCCCTAAACAGAGGGCAGAGACTGAAAGGTCTCGCCAATTTATAATGAACAGGAACCAGCTGCTGGGGGGGTGGGAGGCAGAAATGCTGGAAGAGGGGAGAAGGGGAAGCAGAAATACAAATAAATTCTGCTACTGCTTAAAGACTTTCGGCAAAATTAGTTTCTAACACACTTTTCCCCCATCACCTTTCATTCCTCAGGAAAGAAGCCTTCTTCCTTCAGTTAGATCTTTAATTATGCAGCTGAAATTTGCTGGAAGGATTCGCTCCAAGGGGGGAGAGCAAGTCAGATGAGCCGAATCTTCCCTCCCTTGGATTATATTTCCTTTTCTCATTTCATTTTAATTTTATTTTTTTGGCAAAAGAACAACTGTCTATTGGGGGAAAGCTGGGACTTGGGTTTTTCTAAATATATTTATATTTTCCTGTTAAATTTGTCTGAAAACAATTATGGAAACTAATCAGCAGAAGCAAGAACAGATGTTTTATTAAAACTGCAGTTGAGCTCTTGTAAATATGCACAAGTCCTGGGAAGGAGGGGGGGGAACTAGTTCTTTGTTTCTATAAAACAAGCCTAGAGAAATCAGAGACACCCCCTCATCAGGCCCGTAGGACTCCGACTTGCTCTGCCCCTTCGGCCTCTGGAATCGGGAGGGGGGTGGCGGCAAGAACGGATTTTCGGATTTTCGCTTTCGGAGCTGGGATCAGTGGATTCAAAAACAGAATTCAAAAAATACAGAAAAGGAATAAAGGGGGAAAGTTGCCGCTCCCTGTCCCAGCAACCAAAACACATGCTTTTCATGAACACTAATTATAGGAGAGAACTCATTGTAGGCGCCCTGAGCCTAAATGGGGGGCAGTCATTGGTTGGGAGTCCCCAAGGGTTGCATTGGAGGCTGGACACTGGAGGGTTTCCCAGGGCAAGTGTTAAGGCTCCTATTCCAGCCTTATCCTGCTCCAGACTGGGGGTTGGGGGCCTGTGTATCTCTGAACTGGGGAGAGGGTGTCTGGGACTGGCCTCTCACCCTGGAGGGGTTCATAGGTGGGCCTCACCTTGCCTGCCTTTGCTTTCCACTCTGCTCTGGAAAATATATTAATTTCTTGGGGAAGAATATGTGAGGTGAGAGGCATGAGATCTGGAATTTTTATTTGGGGTCAGTCTTCTCCAGAGGTCCTGCTTAGTTTGTGTTCTGCCAGTCTTCTCTCTCTCCCCAGATCCCCCAACTCTGCGCCGCTGTCTGTGACTCACCCAGCCTCACACACAGATACATACACTCTCCATTCCTGGCTGCCGGCGCCACCAACTGCAGCCCGGCGCCTCCGAAGGCTGCTCAGGGACGCGGGCACTGGGGCCGCAGGACTCAGCAGTTGGCCTGAGCGCCTGGGTGCCTGGAAGCCTCTACAACTGCCCGGCCCACCCCATGGATCTTCGACTTCCAGGGCTCCAGGGCGGGAGAGGAGCGGTTGCCCCACTGGCCCCTTTTGTGCCACTGGGCGAGGGCTGAAATCCCTCTTGCAGAGAAAGCTGAGTTTCAATAACGTTCAGCTCACCTCACAATAGCACTGTTTGGTTAAGGCTTTGCTGTTCTAGAGTGACTGCTCAGTTGGCCCGACTGGCTTATGATAGGATTTTTTTTTATTTAAAAATTAAAAAAATAAATCCTACTCCAAATGCCTAATGTTTTGTTTAAGAGATCCTTTGATCTCCACAGAATGCAGAGTAAAAGACTTGCAAAGAGAGTTTCCTAGTCTGTCAGAGAACCTGAACGCAGGGAACTGGGTCTGCTTTGGGACACCCCAGCATAGCTGACCCAAGGAGCCCCCAGCTTCTCAAAGATCCAGTGGGGAAACTGTCTGAGCTCATACCTCTCCATACATGCGTTGTACTACAAAAAAAGAATGCTCTTTCTCCTTTCAAAGTTGAGGCATGGAGACACTTGGAGAAAAGTGAAATTTGACACACCCAGCCCGGAAGTGGATCCCATTTGGGGGTGCTGACATTCTGAGGACAGGGCCCAGTCTGGCCAGCTGAATGGAGTTGGGGGGCAGCAGGGAGGCGGGACAGAGGAAAAGGCCAGATGGGGCATGTCAAGCTCCTGAGAACTGCCCCAAACACCTCAGAGGCCTGCGCTTTTGAGCTGAGAGGTTGAGAGGCTGCCCAAGCTGCTTTTGCTTTATTTGCAATTAAACAGAGAAGAAAGGTACCTGGAGGGGCTCAGCTAACTCACATCATATTTTCTCTTCTCCCTCTCTCTTTCCAGATTTCTGCCTGACCTTTCTTTACCACCATGCCACTTAATGCTGCTACCATCAGGAGACACAAACTCCTACACCGGCATTTGTTTGGCTTCTCTGGCTGAAGGTTAAGAAGTACAGTAGGTCTTCAGCATCTCTGTCCCATCACACTCAGCCCTGAGCCCCTTTAGGCCCCCTCTGGAAGAAATCATTTCTGGCTTTGAGGCCCTGGCCCCCAAGCCTCCCACCTCTGTCTCAAGCAGCTGAGTATCAACTGAGGAGGGGGCATACAGAAAGCCTTCAGACATAGTGTCTCATCCCCATTGGGAATGGGGAGGGAATTCAGACCCTGAGTGACATTTCAGGGAGGGAAAGCAAATAGTCCTGCTTGGCCCAGGAGGGAAAATTAAAATCCAGAACACTCAGAATATTTTTGGCCTCCAGAGTGAAAACAAAGGATCCCCAATTTTCTGGCTTCTCTTATATCCCTCCATGCAGAGTACTGCTTGGATCCATTTTGGAAGTTTTTAGAATTGTAAAATTCAAGAACAAGAACGCAGCATTTATGACGTCACAGTGAGTTGTCATGAGGAAATTGTAAATGTCATAAAAGTTACTACATACAGCAGGAGTTTTGTGTGTGGGCTCCCTGCCTCCCCTCACTTCCTCTCCCCCCACCTGTCCCCTTCTTCTTCCCCTGGTCTAAGTTTTCCCACTTGAAAATAAAATGTTATTATGTTCTGGAACAATAAGCCAACAAGAAACACTGTCCTCGTTTCTCTATAAATAATTTGATCCTTTATTGTTTGCAGATCTGAAAGAACCATTTAATCTGCGCTGGCGAAAAGAGGGAGAGAGATGGGGAGGGGGGAATTAATTTCAGAAAGGAGAGAATATTACTTACTTCGATGATACTCTTTCAGATTTGATAGCCAGGAGCAAAATTAGAGGCGAACAGCGGCCTCTCCGACTCTACACCTGGCGAGATTGGAGATTTATAGGATCTTTAGTGAAGGGGCAATTTAATTTTGTAGGATTTGCTTAAATTCACTGCTATTTTGGGGGGCTGAGGAGAAGGGAGGGTGATGGGGAGAGCGACATGCTTTATCTAGCTTTATGAATCCGCCAACATTAGCCTGATTTAAAACCCAAAAACCTGTGTCTCAGGGAAAACTCCTGCAGAAAGGAGTGGGGTGAGGGGGATTCGGCTTTCTCAAGGAGTGTGGCCCCCTTAACCGAGCAGTTGCCAGGGGAAAGGGAAAAAAGCTGGAGGCCAGGGGAGGGCTGCTCTGTCNGCCATGGCTGGGCGTGGAGAACGCCGGGCCGGGGGTGGCGGGAAGAGAAGGCAGATTGGCCCCCATTCTCCAAGCACAAGATGGCTTTTGAGTACCAAGTGCCCCACCCCCACCCCACCCCACCCCCACCCATCCACCCGCAGTGCAGAGCACCTCCCATCTTTCCATCCGCTCGAGTAGGGGTGGAAGCAGGGGGTGGGCAGACGCTCTCCCCGCCGCTGACGCGCACCAGCCACCAGCCTCCCCCCTAATTGCCAATTAACAGGCCCCGCCGCCCGCCTAGCTGCGCTCCCTTCCTGCTCCGCGGCCGGGCCCTGGGCCCGCACTGCGCATGTGTGAGCTCTAGCGGTCGCGCTCTCCGGGAGGGAGGGGGCTGCGGAGCAGGGAGGGGGCACTGGAAAGTTTGTTTGGGGGTTGGGGGGCTGACTCTGCTCGGAGGGCATTGGTTACAGCTTACAGGTTTTCTCTTCTGACCTGGATTTTGAGCTCCCGAGCCCCCTCTGTCTGAGTCCCGTTAGGCAAGAGGCCGCAGATCTATAACAGGTAAGGACAAGGTCCGCGCACTAGACACCGGCCTTGAGCCCCACGCAGTCCTCTGGCCCCCCGACCCCCAACTTCAGCGTACAGTGACATAAGGACAACATACTTCCCCCACTACCATATTCCAGTTTAACCCAATTTCTCCCCCACCCCTACTTTTCCTCCCCGTAATTGCCACGCGCCCACCCTCTCGCCCCCTCTCCTTTCTATCCAAGACAAGCCGCTGCTGTCCTTATCTTGAAACCGCCACCCAGCTACGGACCATTAGTTACATATTTGAACCAATAAGGAAACACTTACCGGGCGCTGCTGTCACTCTCCCTCTCCCTCTCTCTCTGCCTCTCTCTCCCACTCTCTCTTTCTCGTCTTTGCTCATTCTGTGCCGCTGCCGAGCCTGTCTCAGCTCCACATACATATATATGTGTATATATATATATATATATACTTTATAGAAATTTTAAAATAAAAAAGAATAGTCCCAATAATTAAAAAAGCCAAATAAAATTAAGGAGAGATGCAAGAAGGGGGCAGGAGGGAGAGCTTAGGAGAGGGGAGGGGCGGAAGCATCTGCAGCTCCCTATCTCAACTCCTGCTCCCGCATGCCTCCTGCCCCTTGGGGGGCTAGAGGGTCGGGAAGGGAGAGAGGGGTGCCCTCTACTCCAGCCTCTCCCCCCGCCCACCTCCCCAGGTGCTCCCAGCTTCCGGCAACTCCAGCTGGGAGGAAAAAAATTAAATGAGGGGAGAAAATAATTATTAATCAGATTAATAAAAAAAAATACTAGTAATGAAGGGAGCGCCCAGCGCAGGTTTCCCTGGCAATGGTTAGGCTCTTACAGGGAGGACTGTTCTGCGGAGCGCTCCGAACGGACAAACCACAATAAAAAGTTCACGTTCATGGATGGAATCCACATGACTTCTTGTGGCCAATCCAACTTGTGAGTCGATCGTAAACTTTTATTACTCAGCTGTAAATTTTCTGCAAACAACCGGGAATGCGATGCATTTGTGTAGCGTGTGCAAATGGGCGCCGCGGTCGCCATGTTTACCCAATTCTCTCGGAGAGGGAGCATCCCCCGACCCCCCACCCCACCCCCACCCCCACCCACCGCCCACTCCCCACGGGCCAGGTTGCTCCTGGCTAGCGCAGAAAGGGCAAAGGGGGGACCTGACAGGAGCCAAGGAAGGATTCTGGCGCTGAGTCGGCTGCCTCCCTCTGCCATGCCGAATTTTACATATTTTCCTTAATAAGTGGGGTATTAAGGTTGGCTCTGGGGGAACCACAGCTTTGCAAAGATTTGTGGCATTGGGGCAATGACGGCAGGCCCAGCGGCGTGAAGGGGATGCTCAGTCTACTCCTGTCATTTTTTTTCTAGGAAGAGAACAACATCCTTCCCATTGGGGCGTAGGGGAAGCCCCCCACTCCACCCCAGATGGGAACAGGAGGGGCAGGCCGCTGGAAGCCTCATAACCAAGACTGACCTGGCCGTGGTCTGAAGAGCTGAGAGGGTTTAGGCCTGCGGAGGCAGCTGGGGGGGGGGGGGTAGACGAGAATGGGGAGCAGCCTGCAGAACTCCCAAAGTGCCCCTCGTCCCCAGATTTTTTTCTCCCCACCCCCACCCCAAGACCATTCCTAGGTCTCCTAAGGACGCCAGGTCTCCTCAGTTCCTAGGTTCAGATGGCAGCTTCTTCCTAATCTTTTTTAGAATTAAATATAAAATTAAGGCCTATGATCGATCTTAGTTCCCAGTTCTTTTTCCTTTGGGTGCATGCTCATAGGAAGCCTTTTTCTGTCTGGTCAGGTAGCCCAAACCCATCTGCCTTTTTCAGAAAAATTCCAATGTCTGGGCAACTAGGACACACCTTGCAGGCCCTGAAAAAAGAATCGATTATTTCCTTAAATTCTACCTTCCATGCTAAACACCAGAGCACAGGAGACTCCAGACCCCTGATTTTGGCAATGAATCCAATGTGAAGGAGCCCAGAATAAATACCCCCATAGAGACTATTTGCCAACCAGTCACCACCCAGCCACTCTCCCCAACAAGCTGGAGATTTGAAGGTCCAAAGCTCTTCTCTTGGTTCCCGAGTCATGTTGGCATGGGGACTTCCACGGCTGGGTGCCCCACCCCAACCAACAGGGGGTCCCCTCATCCCCACCCCAAACTTCCTCCACAGTAAGTGAAGCAGTTCCCTCAGCCGGATGCAGGGACCTTGTTTCTTTTACAAACCCACCCATAAATTTTATAACAGGTAGTTAAAAATTACGACAAGGAAGCACTGGCCCAGCTTTTCACAATGGGCCTCGGGGAGAATGGGACAGCTCCGAGGGCAGTTCAGCGGAAATTTTACTTCTAGTCTGTGGCACAACCTGTCTTAGAGTTGTGTTAACTGGCACGGGGTGACTTTCTCCAGCACACAGCCGCTGGGGCATCTCATTTGGGGAAGCTGAAGCTGGGGAGGCCAATCCACTCTCCCCTCCTAGGGTCCCCCAAGGAGCCTTTTAGGGCACTTATTACCTCCCTCATCCTCTTCCCCCAGATCCCCTACAGGCCCCCAATTCCCTTGGCCTCTACAACGAAGTAGGGAGGGAGAGACAATGCTGAGTGTGTTTTTTTTTTTAATCCTGAGAAACGAATTTGCCCCCCAACTTAATAGCTGCATTATCCTGTCTCTACAGTTGAGATTAGAATAATAAATTCAAGGCGAAATGAGCAAGATGCTTCAACTCAGCATTTTGAAAGACACTATTTTTCACAAATCACAAATAGCTTTCGGAAGCCACTTTGATTGGCTAATAAAAAAGTAAAGAATGGGAGAAAGTCCTAGCTGCTGCTGCCGAATGGTCCTCTTCTGGTAATGATGGGACGGCGGGAGTATTTGGGAGAACGCGTTTCTAAAGAGAGCGCATCCCCGCTCGCAATTAAGTTCTCCCATAATATGGGTTTTGCTTCCTTTTCTCTCCAAACGAGAAAACAGAGGTGGTGGGCACCACGGGTTGGGGGGAGCGGGTGCTGTAAGAAAGGGCGGCTGGAGCTCTCTGGGTCTGGCCCACCCAATGCCTTGCATCTCAAGCGATGCTGGGCGCCAGACGCACCCCGCCCTCCGACGCCGGGCTTGGGGCCACGGGCATTGCTGCGCACTACCGGGATTGAATGGGGCATTGGATGTGGGGAAAATTCGGTGAGGTTCTTCGAAGGCATTTAGTGTAGGGTCAATGGCTACTGGACCAGCGATTTTTTATTAATAGCAAACATCATTCTACATTTCAAAATGAAACGACCCTCACCGGCCCTAGGAGTCTGGACGTCCGCCCGTGGGAAGGCCTGAGGTCGGAGCGAAATGCTCTCTATTCGGGCCTCCCTGGCGGGCAGCCGGTGTTTCCCCGCAGCAAACGGGGTGCCTCGCTGGCCCCGCAGCTGGCAGCTGGGACCCCAGGCTCCGAAAGATTTCCCCCAGAGCAGTTCAAAGCTGTTCCCGACTGCCTGCCCGCAGCCTGCGCTTCCAATTGGTAGCCTCGCTCGGCCGCAGGAGTCCCCTTTTAACGACGCCTGATCCAATCCTGTATTCAAGACCACTTTGCGTGGGAGCCAGGGACTCAGACGTGGGTGAAATTACACAACACAAAACTAGAGTCGTTGACTTACTAGGCGTAAGTCTGGGGAAATCATTGAACGGGAGAACAGAGACCGAGAGAGTAAAGGTCTGGCCTCAAAAATATTTCAGTCTTTGGGGGTTTAAGACCAGAAGATCCCTTCCCCTCCCCTCGTCCCATCTCTTGACTGAATCAGACGGCTTGTATTTCTGGAATTTGGTATTATTTGACCAGAATCTTACTGGCATAAACAGATTTCTCTGTCTAGGACTCTCCAGGGAAGACTGAGAGACTTCTTGCCCCCTGAGTCCCTTAGCCTTCAACCCTTTATTTTGGGGAATGGGGAGTCCAATGAAGACTCTCCTTACCCAGCTGTGGCTGGAGTGAGGGACTGTCCACTCAACGGGCCCACCCCGACCCAAGCCAATGACCTGAATTATAAGGGCAGGGCAGGCTGCCCAATTGCCAAGGTGAAGCTGAGAGGGCTTGAAACAGCCAGAACAGAGGCTGGAGTAAGTGCAGGCGGGCTGGGTGACAGTGATAGCTCTGTGCTGGCTGAATTTGAATTTCAGACAGTGGACTCAGGCTGCTTGCCTTACCAGTCCCTCCACCTTTCCCTTCTCTCCTCTCCCCTAGGCTTAAGCTCCCTTATCCTCCACTCTCAGGCTTCTTGAAACCAAGTCCTCCAGACTGCCTTGAGCCTCACATCCTTCCCACCCTGTTTGCTTTCTAGTGCTGGGTGCTGAGTACTAGGGGTTGACCATGAGAGATCAGGAGTCACATTGCCTCATCTTTAGCTCCAGCCCCTGCTTGAAAAAGGCCTAGTAGCTGCAGGGGCTTGGAAGGGGGGACAGATTTTTGATCTGAGCTCAGCTCAGGGCCAAGAGGAAGAAGATGGATGAGTAGAGGAGAAGATGCTTTCTCCCCATTGGGACCCTGGCATCTACCAAACCACTTTGTCTGGAGCCAATGTTCTCCCAAGGGCATTCTGCTCTTCTTCCTCCTCCTTCTGTTCACCTCCACTTTCACCTGCCCTCCCAGCCCTGCCAGCCCTCTCAGCTCCTCCACTCCTCTCCATGTGAGTGCTCCCCAACCCCAAGTCAGATCAGTGGAGGAAACCTTTACTAGAATATTGAAAACAGGTAAGGAGAGGAGGGATATAAAAAGGGGTACGATGGGGAAAAATTGAGTCAAGTCATTACAGCTTCAAATATTTTTTCTCCATTTTTTTAATTATGACTCACGTATACAATACAAAGTACTTCGACCAGAAACAGCTGCTGCCGGGACACAAAATCTACATTCATAGCTGGACATAAAGACGAATGACCAAAAATTATTATTATAGATATATTTTAACATTGTTTTTCTTTCGAGCACATTGCATAAACAGAGAATTCAAGACAGTTAACTATACATTCAGTGCAATTTAGTTCTACTCTACTGGGGTTAGAAGCACAATAAAAGCGCACAGGACCGGCGGGCTAGGCAGTCTCAGTTGTTGGGTTTTTCTTAGTGAAATAAGCAGCAACAAACGACAACAAAACCGCATTACAAATACTCTCAAAGCAGGATTTCTTCCTATAGGTAGTGATAAAATACGTTGGAAGTTTCTTTTTTTTATTTTAAATTTTTTCTCTTTTTTTCTCCTGTATTAGGATTTTTTTTTTTAGTTTCTCTTTTTTATTTTTTCAAGATTATTGCAGGTTCCTTTTAGGTAGTATGTTAAAGATTTACTATGATTATTATCAGTATTATTATTTTCATGATTATGGCGATTTCTGAGCGCTTATACCAGTGCAGCTCAGAGGAAGCTGGGCCCAACAACAGGAATTAGACAGCTGAAGGGGAGGAGGCATGGGCCCAAGCAACCATGGGATGGCTAGGTGGGATCTGAGCGGCGACTGGGGAGGCAGGCACCTTTCCACCCCGCAAAAAGGGAGGGTGCAGGGGGAGACCGTATCTCCTTCAGGTTTCCATCAGGTTCCAAGAGAAAGTCAAGGGGGTCTAAGTGGGGACTCCCAGGGAGGGAGAGGGGATATTCCTTGCTATCATTTTTAAAATGCCTTTGAACATCTTCCCTTTCTTTTCCTTCCTTCCTTCACTTTTTCTGTCCTTTGGGAAAAAAAGTCAATCTAAGACACTAATCCTAGCATGAAAACAAAGCCACGAGTCTTCTTCCACATTTTGAGGGGGCTCCCCTCTAAAATAAATACCAGAGCAGCAGGGAGGTGGCAGTGTGGCAAGAAAGGGCCGGGAGAAGGGGAAAGGGGGCCAGGTCTCAGACCTTAAAATCCAGGCAAGACTAGGAAGGGTGGGGGTAGGGAGAAGTGTGTGTGCTGGGGCAACGACTGAGACAGAGACTCGAACTTTTCTTTTCGCTGTGTCTCAGTCTCCCCCCTCCAGCCCCCAAACAAATAAAGATGGGGGGAAGTCCAAAGGTAATAAAACCAGAGCTGCAAGTATCTGACAGGTAGTTAGAGTTGTGAGTGTCATTCTATTCTCTATAAAAGCAAATGACAGTCGTAAACTTCTCAATTTATCTGCTACCATAAAATGAAACTTCAAGGGAGTTGCTAAAGGAGGGGGGGATGTCTCTCTTTTTTGCTCAGTCCTTGTTTTCTTCCTTTTCCTCCTCTTCTTTTTCCTCTTCCTCGTTTCCTTCTTCCTCCACCTTCTCCTCATCTCGGGCTCCGGGCAGTTTATCCTTGTTGTTCTCCTTTTTCCACTTCATCCTTCGGTTCTGGAACCAGATCTTCACTTGTCTCTCAGTCAGTCCCAGGGCATGAGAGACTTCAATCCGACGCTTTCGTGTCAAATAAGGATTAAAGAGAAACTCCTTTTCTAGTTCCAAGGTCTGATACCGGCTGTAAGTTTGCCTTCCGCTGCGCCGCCCCGGAGCTGGACAGAACAGAAGCCCAGTCTGGTTATGTTTGGGTAGGGGCTTGGCTTTCCCCTGTCACTCTTCCTCCCCTGAAATACCCCCCTCTAGTTTCCCCAGTTCTCCTCCCTCCTGCAGAAAAGGCAGAGCAGGCAAGGGCAAGAAAGTTTGGGGGGTTTGTTTTGGTTTAGCTTCACCTTGGGAGGTAGGGTAGGGGTGGGGGCAGGGACTAGGATCTGTCTGGAAAGTGGGGGCTGGAAGAGGCCAAGGGAGCGCTGCAGAGTCCCCCCAGGCCTGCAGTTCCAGGAAACTGGCCCCTGCAGCTTTGTTTACAAGTGCAGAGGGGCATCGGGTGAGCAGGGCTGGGGACAGAGCCTCTTTCCAAAAGGAAGGCAAAAGGGCTGGGGGTGAAGAAGTGGGGCTCTGCTCACTGCCCCTCTTCAGATCTCTCTGCCTTATGCCTTGCAAGGAGGAAAAATAATTGATCTCCTGGAATGTATCACTGCTTGTCCTGATTGCTAACTGGAGATCAGCAAATAAATCACGGGCCATCCTCGCTGGAACTTGTCGCTTTCTAGCTTCCCCTTTTACTTCGAAATTGGGCGATGAGGGGTCACCTTTGGAGGGGCTCATGACCTGAGCTGCCCTGAGGGTCTCAGGAAGACCCCACAAGCCTTTGATGGGGGACAGCTTGGCGAGGGTCTTCTGGACCTCAGAGCCCTCTAACCTACATGGCCTCCCTCCTTTTCAGTACTCTTTTATCCCCCCTCCTCTCTGACTCCCTCTCTTCTCTCCAACTGAGGGAAGTAGAGCAAAGTTGGGGTAGTGGCCCTAAGGCTAGTTCTCTGAGAGGAGGTGGTGGGTACCCCAGAGAAGTAGATCACCTGTCCTTGGGGGTCCTGCCACCCCCTGACCCAGCCAGGGGAGGGAAGCAAGAGTCTTCATCCCAAGACAGCCTGGCTACTGTCCTGGACTGGGACTCTCTGCCTTATGGAGAAACTGGCTTGTTCCAAAAGCTGATAACCTCAGGGTCCCCCGCTCCTTCCCAGCCACCTCCCCAACTTTGACTAGAGACAGTGAGAGAAACAGAGAAAGAGGAATGAGAGAGAGAGACAGACTGACTGACAGAGGTGGAGAAAACGTTTTTTAACCCTTTGCACTCAGATACCACCTTCCCCCCACTTTTACCCCCACCCCCCAAATCTCCCAGACAAACCCGGTGCCCCACCCCCAGCTCAACCTCCCAACCTCCAGAAATCCACTCAGGCCCCGGGGTGGGGCCCGAGAGAGCCCCAAGGCAGGAGGGAAAGCGAGGGCAGACAAAAAGAGGCGAGGGAGGGGGGGAAGACCCCGGAGCGCGGGAGACCAAGGGGTAAAGAGAAAAGGCTTCTCACCGTGGGGTCTCATCCATGGAAACATGAGGCTGGGAGACGAGTTTTGATTTAAGTGGCCTTGTCCTTCGCTACTGTTAGTGTTGGCGGAGGATTTACAGTCGGGATATTGCACCACGCTCGCCTCTTGCTGAGCCCCATAAAGGGACTGTCTGGGGAGCGCCTCGTAGCCATAGAATTTGGAGGCGTCTCCGTGGCAGCTCAGCGAGCACGGGTTCTGCTGGTAGCCCGAGTTGGAGATGCCCGAGGTGCCGTGGTGGAAGAAGTCTTGGACGTGGTGCGAGGCGTGCTGGAAGCCGGGCGCCGAGCCGCCGGGCCCGTACACCAGCGCATGGCTCCGGCCCACGCTCTGCGGGAAGCGGCAGTCGTAATAGGCCGGCTCCAGGGACTCGCCGCCTTTGTACTTGGAGAACAGGGGGTTGACGAAGTAGGAGCTCATGCTGGGCACATGAAAACCCGTCGCCCCCTCCCCTCTGGCTCCCGACTCCCCCGCCCGGGATCCCCGAAACTGCCCTCCCCCCGGGAGCGATCCCCAGGCCGGCCGGCTCCCCGGGGCGGCGGGCCGGGCTGGGCAGGTGGGGGGCGCCTGGGTGCCGGCGGCCGGCGGGGCGGCGCAGCTCCCGGGCTGGGCGCGGGCGGCGGCGGGCAAGCGGGCGGCGGCAGCGGCGGCGGCTCTCTTCACTGTCGGTAGGT
>SJYA01000732.1:707795-771062 GCA_006410615.1 Neotragus moschatus
CAGGAGGAGAAGGGGACAACAGAGGATGAGAGGGTTGGATGGCATCACCTTCGTGATGGACATGAGTTTGAGTAGGCTCCAGGAGTTGGTGATGGACAGGGAAGCCTGGCATGCGCCAGTGCATGGGGTCGCAAAGAGATGGACAGGACTGAGTGACTGAACTGAACAAAACTAAGTATTACATGAAGTTTTTAAAGAGTAAATTCTAAGAGTTCTCATCACATACACACAGGTAACTTTTTCTATTTCTTTAATTTTATATTTATATATGACAGATATCCATTAAATTTATTGTGGTAATCATTTCTCTAGGTAAGTCAAATCATAATGCTGTACATCTTAAATTTATACAAGGCTGTATGTCAATTATATCTCAATAAAATGGAAGAAAAATTATTTTATGAAGCAAAAAACTGCAAAGGATGGCAATATTTAACATTTTTCCCAGTTTCCCTAGTGTTTGACATAAAACAGCTGGATTCTCTTATCTGTTTCTGCATTCAACTTGTAGCAAAAGACTTAATTTCCTAGAAGCTTCTGGATAATTCAATTTAACTTCTTGACATAATGAGAATAAAAAAGGCCAATAACATTTTCCTATTGTTAAGAAAATAGCTTTGACCTTATAGACCTCCAGGGATCCCTGGATCACATTTTTGGGAACCAACTGGATTACAGTACCTATTTCTATGAATAATCTATTTCTAGACCGTCCGATTTTGGCTCTTTTTTCTCGTAGCCAGTAGTTACTAGTACAAATAAGCAGCTCTGTCCTCCGTGATGCTGCTGCTGCTAAGTCGCTTCAGTCGTGTCCGACTCTGTGCGACCCCACAGACGGCAGCCCACCGGCCTCCCCCGTCCCTGGGATTCTCCAGACAAGAACACTGGAGTGGGTTGCCATTTCCTTCTCCAATGCATGAAAGTGAAAAGTGACCATGAAGTTGCTCAGTCGTGTCTGACTCTTAGCAACTCCATGGACTGCAGCCTTCCAGGCTCCTCTGTCCATGGGATTTTCCAGGCAAGAATACTGGAGTGGGGTGCCATTGCCTTCTCAGGCCTTAAAGTAGGTCGAGGGTGCTTAATTAGAGGAGTCACGTTAATCACTAAGAAAGAGGTTATCTAGCAGCGGAGAAGGTCTCTTGACGTATGACGCGGCCTAGCGTGGCAATTCCGTTTAGGCAACGCAAGAAAATATGACCACTGGCCTGTGTCACAAAATTTAAGTTGTACCAAAAAACCGAAATCGAGATCTACGGAATTTTATTGAAGTATTTTAAAACTTTAAATGCCTGCAGACGAGTCGCCTGTTTTTGTAAATAGGGATTTTCGGAAAACTTTCAGTCACTCAAATGCAAGGCCTGGCTCAGGAGCCTAGTCGCGCGACTCGCGGGTTACCCACCACGCTGACAGAAAGTCGCGTTCCTGAAGACGAACTCTCTGCACCCCTCAGCCGACTTCCACTCACCTGCCTCCTCCACCAGGTCGCCTCTGATTGGCTGCGCTGCTGCAAGCGCGCTCTGCCATTGGCCGGAAGTCCTCGGAGGTGGGCGCAGAGAGATTTACCTCGGCCGGTTTACTGAAGAGCGTCATTGTGCTCGGCGGTTGCAGTCCTCGGAGGTAGTGCTTGTAGAGCGAGGGAAGAGAAGCGGCCAGAGCGGCGCCGCTCTAGGTACGTTGGAAACGGGCGAGAGCCCCGCGTGAGCGGCGGTTGACCGGGACGGCAGTTTCTCCGGCGCTGCGTGCCTCCCTGAGGGCCGGTCCCCGGAAGCCTCGGAGCGCCGCGCGAGCCGGGCGGTTGTGGTGGGGTTGACTCCAAGGCGTCTATGGAGTCGCTGGGGCGCCGACCTGGCTGGGAAGACGCCGGCGAAGGGCGAAAGGACGTGTCCCCTCCCACTGTCGGAGTGGGCGGCTAGCGAACCGGGAGTGGCGGGCGGCGGCGTGTACAAGTCGGGGTCGCGGAGGCACGTCCCCTCAGGGTTTGGTATTCGGCGAGTAAGTACAAGCTTGGGGCCTGACGGGACTACTTTTAGAAACTGACGGAGAAAATGTAGTTCCCCGCCCCATCTTTGGGATTCCGTTGCCACATTTCCAGGAGTTGTTTTAGTTATAATTTATCTGAAGAAAACAGGGGCCAGAAGTTGTGTTCTTGTCCTGGCGGCGGGGAGGCTTTCCTTGATGTATGTTGTTCGAAGGCACTAGACTATTTGATGCCCAAATGCCTTTTTAAATTAAAGCACCTGGAGCACAAACGTGTGACGTACAACTGTGGAGCTCATCCGTGTAGGGATGCTGTGATTGAAGGATGAAAGCCGTGTACCAGCAGGCGTGGTTCTTTAACACAGTTTATTTTTGAGTAAGTTAAAAAAAAAAAAAAAAAAAAAAAAAGACCTGCTTTTCGCCCCTCCTCACTTACTTTCTCCAAACGCCCCTCTCCCACCTACTTTCTCCTTTTTGGCAAAGTTGAAGAATGTGTTCTGTACAGAGGAAGCAGTTATTTTGCCTTTTCTCTCTAAAACCTCACTGTGCTTGGAAAACTGACTTCTGTGTTGAAGATGAAATTAACAGCATTTCAGCACGTGTTGCTTCTTTTGTGAAGAGATAGTATTCACTGCTCTAAAGACTTCTGTATGGTCAAGACCTAGGAAAAGATGATCGTACAGAATAATTCATTAGAAACAAAATGTTAAAAAGTAGAAGAATTATGTGAAATCCAGTTAAGCGGGCTGTTATACTAGATTGGGATTTAATACTCTTCATGATGATTTTGTCATATATTTACTTATAGCCAGTAAAATGATCGGCGACGTAAGTATTTGCCAAACAAATGGGGAAGAACATTCAAGATAATTTATATCACAGGAAAGCTCTTGAAAGAACAAAAATGAAGCGTCTGGCTGAAGGACTAATTACACTGAATTCAGCTCTTGTGAAGTATGTCTTAGTTTTTTCATCTTTCAATACATTTTTGGAAATGTTGAATCTGACCATAATCAAATTAATCTACTTAACTCTCAGTCTTATCTGCAGATTTTTACAGACTACATCCTAAGACTGACTTCTGCCTCAACAGAAATGCATGAACAGTGTGTTATTGGAAATGATTTGCATCCTTTAAGAACTGGTGTATCTAGGTACATCTTGAATTTTCTTCTCTGCTTTCCGTATTGACTCTTGTACTTCACCTCAGCCTTCAATTCTACTGTATTTACTTGCTACATAGAATCTTGAATTCTGGTCTGAAAATATTGCATGATCCCTGCATTGTTGCCTGTGCATATCATGTAGTTCTGTTATAGTGGATGTGTACAGATGTATTTCATTTGATGTAATCAAATTTTAAATAACATAGTTGTTAAAAATAAAAATAAACTTTGATTTTAAATGCACAAGAGTATTCTCATTAAGTTGAATGAGATTATTACATATAAAATACAAATAACCATATTCTTTCTTATTCTGTCTCATATTTTTACATCATTTAAATACTTATTCTATTCTCTGAGGCTTAATTAAACCTTGACCCATACCTTTCAAATGCATTACTATAGATTCAGGTAACTTTGTATCCCTTTTTAACTTTACCATTCTAAGGACAGAAGGCTTGTTGTCAGGCCATATCTAGAGGGAAGTAACCATAACTCTCTCAATTGGATAGATAATTGAATATAATGTGAAATTTTGAACTTCTCATTAAATTTCTAGGGGTATAACGGGTTTGTATATAGATAACTATGTAGAGGTGTTATATGTTTCTGTTAAAAGTAGCATCATCAGTATATGTTTGAGGTTCTACGGTGTATAGTGCTGCTTATGGTATAGTTACTGCAAAAGTTACTGAGGTCTGTTCTGGTCCTTTTTATTAAGGAAAAAGCAGCATTAAATAAAGCTTCTACATGAAAAGCGTCTTGCTGAAAATTTAAAAATAAGACACATCTCAGCCCACAAAGATTATGACTAAAATATATATTTCTAATGGGAAATTCAGATGAGGAAGTAGTCCTTTTAGGGAAAGATGTTTGGTGAAGTAATGATCTTTAAACATGACCTTAAAGCGAGTGGAGGATAAGGGAGAATGTTGGTATATGGCAGTTATGATGAGTTTAAAAGAAGTGAAGGCTAAATTTGTAGGAAATTTGGAGATAAAATTTGATAGCTTTAGGGAAAAGGAAATACAAAAAAGATAATGCAATCGTGATTCTCTGGTTATTTGCTTATAACAACTCAAGTATTGATTTAATCATATGTGATAAAAAGTTGTATAGGTATAGAAAATAGCTAAATTCTCATATGTAAGTATAGGACCATGATAATGGCTAAAATTTGTAACTCAGGAAATACAAGTGAGCATATTTTTAAATACTGAGATTAATTTTTTAAAAAGTTATATTAAAAGTGATTGCCATAGGCAGTAAGTGTTGACAACCAGCTGTTTCATTGTGAACATTTTATACTGCTTAATTTTATGCTATTACATTGATAAAATTTTTAAGTGAAACCAAAATTCTCCTAGCACCTATTAGAAGATGTTAATGCTGCTGGTCCCTGGACCACAGTTAAGAGTAGTAATAATATTCATGCTCGTTGTAAGACCTGACACAAGTTGGTCATGTTTTGTCATTTTTTCTTGATCACTTTCTTGATCACCTTGTCACATCATAGTATCTGATTTTTACTTGTGACAGGAGATTTCTTTGAATCTTAAGCTCCTTGGTTTAAATACTGGCTCCTGAAATGTGTGTGTATGTGTGTGTTTTTAAATTTTTTTAAAGTTATGCAACCTATCTTAGATTCATTTTGATAATTTAATGTAAAATATAACAATTGTGCTTTATTTAGTATTGATAATATATTAAGGTGTAGTACTTCAACAAGAAGCAACCCAAGTGAGAGAGATTTTGTAATGAAGAAAACCAATCCACTACCAAAAGTACATAAAATAAATGCAATCATTATGTACCCATAGCTTTAAGCTTTATAAGAAGGGGGAGAGTGCTTTAATTGAAAGAAACAGACAAATTGACAACAGTAGTAGACCACTCTGAAAACACTCTTAATAGCTGGAAGAATATAGACAACACAGCAAAGAAATTCGGACTGGTTGACATCGACATAGAATAACACTGCACCCAGCAATGTTGGAATACATGGTCTATTCAAATACAGGTGGACCTTTTGGGAAAATTAGCCATGAAAATAGCCTCAACAAATATTACAGGATTGAAATTATTCAGAAGATTCTCTAATTACAGTGGAATTAAATTAAGCTAACCTTCAACAACAAAAATGCAACTTGGAAATCAGCAATTGCCTGGAAATTAATGTATTTCTAAATAATGGACAGATCATTATTTACCTCCACAGAACGAATTATAATGGAAATTAGAAAATATTTCAAGCCAAATGAGAATCAAGAGGGTTTATCAGAGTTTATGAGACTCAACTAAGGTAGAGCTTAGGAAATTTTGTAGCTTTAAATGCAAAAGGAAAAGGGAATGTGACTGAAAAAAGATTTGAATTTTCATCTCAATCTAGAAGAAAATCAGGCCTGAAGAAAACTAAATCATTGGATATCCCTGGTGGTCCAGTGGTTTGGAATCCTTCTGCCAATGCAGGGTACACAGATTCAGTCCCTGGTCCAAAAGATCCACATGCCATGAGGCAACTAGGCCCATGCACCAGAACTACTGAGCCTGCCCTCTGGATCCCATGAGCTACAACTACTGAGAATACTTGCTGTAAATTCTGAAACCCTTGAGCTCTAGAGCCTATGCTCCACAACAAGACAACCCCCCACAACTAGAGAAAGCCTACCATGCACCAACAAAAGACTCAGTCCAGCAAAAACAAAAACTTGAATCATAAAACTAACAGGAAATGATGAAATGTTTGGAACACTACATGTAATAAAAACTGGAAGTCAGTGCTATGAGAGTATTGATTAAATGGATAAAAGTCTAGTGACCAAGAAAAGGAAAAAAACACATCCTTTGTATCAAGAATAAAGAGACATCACTACAGATCTTCATTTCAAGTGTAATTAGAGGATATTATGAAGAACCTTATAAACCAGGAATTCTGGTAAGTTTTGAAGTATTGTATGGAGAAACAAAATTAACAGAGAAAGGCAAAATATGGATGATCCTGTATTTTAAAAAATTCACTCATAAGTTAAAACCTTTATCACAGATTTAACTCTAAGCCCAGATGGTATTATGATGAATTATTTCTAAAATTTAAGGTAGAAGTAATACTACTTGAAAAGACAAACTCATCAGAATTAAAGAAAAAAAGATTTTACAGTGTTTTATATGAATCCTGAATAGCTTTGAATTCAAAACCTGATGACTCATCTTTCTTGTAATATTGATACAAATTCCTAAACAAAATGTTACCAAGTTGAATACAAGAATATGAAGCAATTTTTTTTGAAAAGGACATACTATGACTGACATTTATTTCAGGAATAATCTAGGTTTAATATTTTGAGAGCTCAATCAATATGATACAGATTGGGAAAATGAGGGTATATGATCAACTAAACATATGAAAAGGATAAAATCAAAAATACATTAATGATAAAACCTTCTGGGAATAGAAGGATATTTTATATTTAATGATGTTAGTGAAACCACATACCCTCTTCAGGATTGATGATCCGAGACGGATGCCCATTAACAGCATATCTATTCATTGCATACTCTAGGTTCTAACTAATGCAGTAAGAAAATGAGAATTAGTACAAAAATAGGAAGTTCAAAGAAGAAGGCAATGGCAACCCATTCCAGTACTCTTGCCTAGATAATGCTATGGATGGAGGGGCCTGGTAGGCTGCAGTCCATGGAGTCATGAAGAGTCGGACATGGCTGAGCGACTTCACTTTCACTTTTCACTTTCTTGCGTTGGAGAAGGAAATGGCAACTCACTCCAGTACTCTTGCCTGGAGAATCCCAGGGACGGTGGAGCCTGGTGGGCTGCCCGTTTATGGGGTCACACATAGCCAGACACAACTGAAGTGACTTTGCAGCAGCAGCAGGAAGTTCAAAATAATTTATTAGGTTTAATAAGTGAGTTCCTCATGATTATACAGTGGGAGTGAGAAATAGATTTAAGGGACCAGATCTGATAGAGTGCCTGATGAACTATAGATGGAGGTTCGTGATTGTACAGGAGAGAGAGATGAAGACCATCCCCATGAAAAACAAAGGCAAAAAAGCAAAATGGCTATCCAGGGAGGCCTTACAAATAGCTGTGAAAAGAAGAGAAGTGAAAAGCAAAGGAGAAAAGGAAAGATATAAACNTCTTAAGATCCCTTGTCAGCTGGCTGTGGGTAGTAGAGAGGGCCAGAGGCAAGGACACTCCACATACCCTGTCTGGGCTGCACTGCCCCTTCAGACACCAGCTCATGCCTCAGGCAGGAAGCCAGGGCAATGGCCACGAGCTTGCTGGAGGCTCTGAGAGCAAAGCCGCTGGTGGGAACAGAAGGAGAGGGCAGCTGTGGTTCTCTGGCTTCTGGCTGGGCTGATCCAGGAGGTTGCTTCTTATGAGACCCCTTGTATCTGGGTTGGAGGAGTCTAAAGCAAGCTTCTTACTTGTCCCCACATACCCTAACCCCATAGGAAATGCCCCATAGTTTGGCCTGGAGGGGCCTCCTGGCTTCACCACATCCGCCCCCCCAACTTCCCTAGGCAGGCTGCCCAGGCCAGGATGTGGATGGGAACTATCAACAGACACTCTTTAAATATTTACCCACACTTCTCTGGGGGGTTTCCCTCATCCCCAAGACTGGGTAAATTCGAGTTAATGCTAATGGATAAAAGACCCTTATCCCATCAGCACCCTTCTCTGGCCATAAACATGTACAGTTGCATGGACTGAACACAGACAGAGAAAAAGGAGAAAGAGAGCTGTGGACACGTGTGCTCTGTGCAGGTGAATGAAGAAGAATGATTTTTCTGGTCCTCCCCCTCCACAGTATGTGAGGGCAATGTGGGGCCATACTCAGGATCCACACATATTGTATATGCTCTCTTCCACCACGAACAACATCAAATGCACACCCACTCAACTATCAGAAAGCACCCCTGACACTTCACAGACACTGTGCACACTTGTGCACACCCAGACATATATGAAAATAAGACCTGATAAACACACATGCATCTTTCACTCTTTGCATCATAAAAAAAAAAAAAAGCTACCTATTTTCCTTCCACATTCTGGAGTTTCAGGGTTGGATGAGGAAGAAGGCAGTTAGAAAATCAGATCTTTTTCTTCGCTCTCCATCCAGAACCCAGCTCTAGGGATGAAGGAAGAAATGAAAGCACAGGGGAGAACGATGCAGAGAGAATGAGACTCCCCCTTTTGTATCTAAATAATTGCTGGGGAAATAGTCACTCTCAGCCACATTCCCAAAGGAGAACCACTGCGGCCCCAGCAAGAGATCAGGATACCCTGAATTTGGAGGAATCCACCCCCATCTGAGTGAGGTGGGGACTGCTCCAACTCTGCAACACCACACCCATAACTCTGACCCTGGAGCTGCAGGAGGGGAGGGTCAGAAGGCCGTGCTAGGGCTGCAGAGTCCAGGGCAGTGGGGGACATGACAGAGATTTCCTCCACTACCAGAGCACGCTGCAGCCTTGGTTCAGCCTCTGCCTTCTCTGAGCCTGCTCTGTAGGTACTAAACTGACAGACTCTGGACTCTCAGCTTCTAGGTCACTGGGGACTGTCATAAATACTTTCCCTTTCCCTCCTGGAAAGCAAAGGCTGGGCAGGCCATATCCGCTCTGGGGCCTGCGCCTTATCTTTTAGGGGGTGTGGGGGGGATATCTCAACATTTTATGGGCCAGCGAAAATCCTGCCACAGAGCTATCCTTCCGGGCCTTTGTGTCTTGGAATGCAGCTGTCCAGAGTGTGCTGCATGCATCGCCTGCTTTGAGAGCCCACCAGTCCCCAAAGCCCCGGCTGGACTTGATTTCCCCTTTCAAGGGTCCCTCGCCTTTTCTCTCTTTAGTTCATTTGATTGTTTGTTTTTTACATGTTTCTAATTGATTTCGCTCCTCGAGCCTGGAAATAAAGGAACCTCAAGCAGCCATCCTTGCTAGGGTGTCTCTGTCCCTCGCCCCGAGGCCTGCACCGCCCTCCTAGGTATCGTGGATTTATGTTCGTTTGTCCGGGTCATTCTGCCTTTTCGTGTTAATTACGCGCTGCCTGCTTCGTGCTTATCTCCTGCGCAAAGCGATTATTTTCAACGCCCGCCCTTCTGAGCCTCCCGAGTCTGCTGGGAGAGCGAGGACCCATCTCCTGCCGCCACTCGCGATTTATTTACACCTCGCAGGTGAGAGGATTGATTTGCTCAGAGCCAGAGGGGCTGGGCTGGGCCGGGGCACCCGGCCTTTTAGTCGCTGCTCCTCGGGGCCAGGCCTCAAATGTCAGTGCGGCCAGGCCGGCTGGGGCACCGCCGCCGCCTCTAACATTGAGCAACAGCGCCACCTCGCGTCCACTTGCTCCAATGCAGTTCAGCCGGGAAAAAGCCAGCAGCTAAGAGCAGGCAGGTCCCCAGGCTTGACCCAAAGGTGGGGGGTGGGAGGAAGGAGTTTCCAAATGAATGCGCACGAGAGGGGTCCGTGGAAGGGACTCCCCCCTCCCCAGGAGAGCTGTTCTTTTGTTTTCTAAATCCGAACAAGGTTTTATACTATTTTCTCTTTTTGTCACCCTCCTTTCCCGCATTGAGACACTATGCAAAAGGAACTGCCGCGATTTTCCCCGCAACCAGGCGCATTTCTGGCCTCGGAACACCGCGCACGCAGACACACGCACCGAAGCTCCCACGACCGCCTGCCCGTGGCGCGCACCCTAAACTCCTCGCTCCTCTTACCCTGCCTCCTGCTCCGTACCGCCTATTCCGCCGCCGCCTGCAGGACTTTGGGGTGGGACTGACTTCTCCCGGCTCTTTGCCCCCTGGTTTGTGGCCCAGCCCTCTCTCACGCGCGCTCTCTCTCCACCTCTCCCTCCCATCCAGTGAGGTCCTGTTCTCCGTGGGCCATAGACAAGACATTCCTATAATCCGATTTCAAAGGAAAGAGTGTCCACCTTATTTAAACCATAAAACAATTAAACCCAGACGTCTAGCCAGCTCCGCGCTGCTGTTTTGTTCGGCCCCATTCAGAATCCAGCGCAGGGAGACAAACAGCGCCATAAAAGTGGCATTTCGGGGCCTCGGAAATGTACCTACCCTCTGCCTTCCCAAGTGGAACAACCTTTAGGGTTTTGTGATTCTGACAAAGGAGCAGAGGAGAGGTGGGAGGGGAGGATAAGGGCAGGGGGGCGTTTGCAAGCCCCTCTTTCGTCCCCAGCTTTCGTTTCTTTCCCCAGATGTGTGTCGTGTTGTTGTGGTTTGAGTTCACAAATGACAATAAATAAAAATCGAATCCAATCCTGACCTGCAGGCTGGAGGCTGAGCTGGTACTGAACCGTGGGCTGGACCGTGTGGGCCTGCTCTGGATCCCACGCTCTGGTCAGGGCCCTCCTTCCTGTCCGGAGCCAGACCGGCTCGGCGGGCCGCAGGAAGCAGGCCGCGCTGACGGTCGGACGAGGGGAGGCGACAGGGCCTTGGAGCAGAGGCGGAGTGGAGGCCCGGAAACACGGCCGAGCTCGAGCCAGGAGAGAAGCTTGAGTCCCCGCGGTCAGGACCGAGGGAAATGGGTGGGTGCCTTGTCCTCCGCGCGGGGCGCAACTGAGGCCAGGGTCCCAGAGGAGGAGCGAGGTAGCCAGAAAACTACAGGCAAAGCACCTTTCAAAAGGACCAAGAAAACAATCGCTTCTGGAATTGGGAAGTCTCTTCTTAAGCGGGAAAGAGGAGGGGTGCTTCAGCGACTGGGAAAACCAAATGGCGACTTTAGATTGTCTCCCTCAAAATATCAAAAACAAAACGTTCACCTCTTCCCACCTTCCTCCAGCCCCTGAAACTGTACTATTTAATAGGAGGAGCGGTTAGGAGATTCAAATGATGGGAAGAGGCTGGTCCCTACAAGTGCCTCACCAATCCTGTAAGGTGATGACCATGGGGGGAGCTGCTTAGGAATTGGGGTCCCCAATTATTTTCTTTTACGGTGGTATTCCCCAAGTATTCAGAGCAACACCCTGCACTCTAGCCAAAATGGGCAGCCTGAGATATTAAAGGGCTATATTTCAAGCAGTCTGAGTTTAATAGTTTCCAGATTGGGGGATTTCCGAGAAAGGGGGCGCTGGGCTGAAGCATACCCTGCAGCTTGAGTCTGCTTCTGATTAACAGATGAAAACTACTGGCTCTGGGGAAGGCTCTTGGGGTGCTAAGCAATCCACCATCCCCACTGGGCTGTTGTTACACACACATATCCCCAAATCTTCGCCCCTAGGGTCCCACAGCCACCAGAGAACACTCCACTTCTGGCTAATCCCTGACCAGCTTCCTTTGGCCCTAGCCTCGGGATCTCCTAGAAATGCTACGGTTGCTCAGCATAACCATTGTCACCCCCAGATCAACATTCAAACTTCACCCCCAGATCAATATTCAAATCAAGCACCAGAGAGATAGAGAGGTTGAATAGAAAAGAGAGAACTAGGAGATGGAGAGAGGAGCTGAGAATACACTGAGAAATAGAAACTAAATCTAATCTCGATTGCATTGGTTTTGCCATTTTTCTTCTCTCTCCCTCCTTTCCTCCCTTTTCTTTCTTCCCTCTCTACTCTCTCCCTGCTCTCTCTCTGCATCTTCTTTCACTCTCAATGTCCAGTGCCTGTCCAGTTCCCTGAGGCCTGCAGGGCCTTCCTCTTCACCGCACACCCTCCTTAGCAGCCTCCCCCCACCAAGTCACCCCTCAAAGCACCGATGCAGCCAGGCAGGAATCCAGCAGGCCTGCACCCAGCACACAACCTTCATCTTTACCTATCTCTTCCCTCCGATCTCATGTACTCATAAATTATTACAATTAATTACAGCCAAGGAAAACCATTCATGCCGTACCCCCACCCCCAGGGACTCCATCAAGCTACCAGGAGACTCACAAGCAGCCAGCCAAGGAAGGCACAGGCGGCACCCGGGCCTCAGCAGCCTTCACCACCACAAGCCCCCCTCCCCGGGCCTCAGCAGCCTTCACCACCACAAGCCCCCCTCCCCGGGAGCCTCTTAGCCCCATCACACCCTGCCTGGGGAGGAGTGGCGGGCACTTGCCCTTCCGAAGCAGGGGGAGACCCTTGCCTGGCTCCCACCTCCCCTAAAGGATCTAAGCACTTGCCTCCTCCACATCAGAAGCCTGGGAGCGACAAGGAGGAGAAATAATGAGAACTGGATACAGTTGGGTTTCTGGTTTTTTAAATGACTTCGATATATTAACACAGAGCTGTTCTACCATAACAAACAGAAGCACGTTACAGGACCGACTCTGAGGATGAGAGGAGACTGCTATGTACACTCCAGAGGCGCCGGCCTGCGCTGCTGGACCCAGCCTGCGGCACGGTCCCGGCCCTCGCCTTTTAGCTCCTGGGCTGGGAAGCATACTTGTGTATGTTGTGTGTGTGCGCGCGCATATGTGTGTGTGTGTGTGTGTTTGTACAAAATCTGCACACAGAGCACCCCAGGCCTGGGGAACGATGGCCCGGACCAAATACAATACATGAAAAAAAATAGAAATATAGCGATTCAAGTACTGGCTTCTCTGAAGAAAGGAGAAAAAAAATCACATTTGTGTGTGTCATTTATTTCAGTTGCGCTGGGAGAAGAGAACGAGGTTTCTCTCCCCGCCTCCTCCTCCTCCTCGCTGGGTAGAACTAACTCTAAAACACCAATTTCTCAACACTGAACCCTCCCAAATTGCAAGAGTTTTCCTTTTCCCCTTCCCCCCCCTTTTTTTTTCCTTTTTAAGCCGATTGGCTTTTCTCTATCTTGCTCTTTCCTTTTTTCTTTCAGGGCTGTCTCCCGCCTGGGCTGGGGTATTTTGTGGGTTTTTTGTTTTGTTTTGTTTTTCCCTTGGCTGTGCGAGGCAGCAGGCTGGGGCAGGGTTTAGGATTGCTCCTTGTCGGTTTTCTCTTTATTCATCTTTTTCATCTTCATCCTCCGATTCTGAAACCAGATTTTGACCTGCCGCTCGGTGAGGTTGAGAACCCGGGCCACCTCGTACCGACGGTCCCTGGTTAAATACATATTGAAGAGAAACTCCTTCTCCAGTTCCAGCGTCTGGTACTTGGTGTACGGGCAGCGCTTCTTCCTCGTGGAACGGGCGTGAATCCAGTTGGCCACGGGGTTGCCTGGAGGGGCAAACACAGGGAGGGGTCAGTGGAGCCCCTTTCCAGCCCAGGACCCCTGCCACCCCATCCCCAGGCTCAGCCAGGCTCCCCAAACCCAATAATTGAACCTGAATTTGGACACGTTTTGCTTTAGGAATTCCTCCCCCTTACTGCTTTTGCAATCTCCCCCCCTCCCTATCTTTCCCCTCCTCTGTTTCCAGCACCTAAAACTATAGGAAATCGAAGCTATCAAAGCCTCTACAGTCTGGTCCTCCTCAGCTTCAAGAGTAGTAATTCGAGAATATCCTCATAAAAAGTCCAAATTCCCAACCGTTTCATAGGCCCATAAACGCTTCTCTCNAGGGCAGGGGGGCGTTTGCAAGCCCCTCTTTCGTCCCCAGCTTTCGTTTCTTTCCCCAGATGTGTGTCGTGTTGTTGTGGTTTGAGTTCACAAATGACAATAAATAAAAATCGAATCCAATCCTGACCTGCAGGCTGGAGGCTGAGCTGGTACTGAACCGTGGGCTGGACCGTGTGGGCCTGCTCTGGATCCCACGCTCTGGTCAGGGCCCTCCTTCCTGTCCGGAGCCAGACCGGCTCGGCGGGCCGCAGGAAGCAGGCCGCGCTGACGGTCGGACGAGGGGAGGCGACAGGGCCTTGGAGCAGAGGCGGAGTGGAGGCCCGGAAACACGGCCGAGCTCGAGCCAGGAGAGAAGCTTGAGTCCCCGCGGTCAGGACCGAGGGAAATGGGTGGGTGCCTTGTCCTCCGCGCGGGGCGCAACTGAGGCCAGGGTCCCAGAGGAGGAGCGAGGTAGCCAGAAAACTACAGGCAAAGCACCTTTCAAAAGGACCAAGAAAACAATCGCTTCTGGAATTGGGAAGTCTCTTCTTAAGCGGGAAAGAGGAGGGGTGCTTCAGCGACTGGGAAAACCAAATGGCGACTTTAGATTGTCTCCCTCAAAATATCAAAAACAAAACGTTCACCTCTTCCCACCTTCCTCCAGCCCCTGAAACTGTACTATTTAATAGGAGGAGCGGTTAGGAGATTCAAATGATGGGAAGAGGCTGGTCCCTACAAGTGCCTCACCAATCCTGTAAGGTGATGACCATGGGGGGAGCTGCTTAGGAATTGGGGTCCCCAATTATTTTCTTTTACGGTGGTATTCCCCAAGTATTCAGAGCAACACCCTGCACTCTAGCCAAAATGGGCAGCCTGAGATATTAAAGGGCTATATTTCAAGCAGTCTGAGTTTAATAGTTTCCAGATTGGGGGATTTCCGAGAAAGGGGGCGCTGGGCTGAAGCATACCCTGCAGCTTGAGTCTGCTTCTGATTAACAGATGAAAACTACTGGCTCTGGGGAAGGCTCTTGGGGTGCTAAGCAATCCACCATCCCCACTGGGCTGTTGTTACACACACATATCCCCAAATCTTCGCCCCTAGGGTCCCACAGCCACCAGAGAACACTCCACTTCTGGCTAATCCCTGACCAGCTTCCTTTGGCCCTAGCCTCGGGATCTCCTAGAAATGCTACGGTTGCTCAGCATAACCATTGTCACCCCCAGATCAACATTCAAACTTCACCCCCAGATCAATATTCAAATCAAGCACCAGAGAGATAGAGAGGTTGAATAGAAAAGAGAGAACTAGGAGATGGAGAGAGGAGCTGAGAATACACTGAGAAATAGAAACTAAATCTAATCTCGATTGCATTGGTTTTGCCATTTTTCTTCTCTCTCCCTCCTTTCCTCCCTTTTCTTTCTTCCCTCTCTACTCTCTCCCTGCTCTCTCTCTGCATCTTCTTTCACTCTCAATGTCCAGTGCCTGTCCAGTTCCCTGAGGCCTGCAGGGCCTTCCTCTTCACCGCACACCCTCCTTAGCAGCCTCCCCCCACCAAGTCACCCCTCAAAGCACCGATGCAGCCAGGCAGGAATCCAGCAGGCCTGCACCCAGCACACAACCTTCATCTTTACCTATCTCTTCCCTCCGATCTCATGTACTCATAAATTATTACAATTAATTACAGCCAAGGAAAACCATTCATGCCGTACCCCCACCCCCAGGGACTCCATCAAGCTACCAGGAGACTCACAAGCAGCCAGCCAAGGAAGGCACAGGCGGCACCCGGGCCTCAGCAGCCTTCACCACCACAAGCCCCCCTCCCCGGGCCTCAGCAGCCTTCACCACCACAAGCCCCCCTCCCCGGGAGCCTCTTAGCCCCATCACACCCTGCCTGGGGAGGAGTGGCGGGCACTTGCCCTTCCGAAGCAGGGGGAGACCCTTGCCTGGCTCCCACCTCCCCTAAAGGATCTAAGCACTTGCCTCCTCCACATCAGAAGCCTGGGAGCGACAAGGAGGAGAAATAATGAGAACTGGATACAGTTGGGTTTCTGGTTTTTTAAATGACTTCGATATATTAACACAGAGCTGTTCTACCATAACAAACAGAAGCACGTTACAGGACCGACTCTGAGGATGAGAGGAGACTGCTATGTACACTCCAGAGGCGCCGGCCTGCGCTGCTGGACCCAGCCTGCGGCACGGTCCCGGCCCTCGCCTTTTAGCTCCTGGGCTGGGAAGCATACTTGTGTATGTTGTGTGTGTGCGCGCGCATATGTGTGTGTGTGTGTGTGTTTGTACAAAATCTGCACACAGAGCACCCCAGGCCTGGGGAACGATGGCCCGGACCAAATACAATACATGAAAAAAAATAGAAATATAGCGATTCAAGTACTGGCTTCTCTGAAGAAAGGAGAAAAAAAATCACATTTGTGTGTGTCATTTATTTCAGTTGCGCTGGGAGAAGAGAACGAGGTTTCTCTCCCCGCCTCCTCCTCCTCCTCGCTGGGTAGAACTAACTCTAAAACACCAATTTCTCAACACTGAACCCTCCCAAATTGCAAGAGTTTTCCTTTTCCCCTTCCCCCCCCTTTTTTTTTCCTTTTTAAGCCGATTGGCTTTTCTCTATCTTGCTCTTTCCTTTTTTCTTTCAGGGCTGTCTCCCGCCTGGGCTGGGGTATTTTGTGGGTTTTTTGTTTTGTTTTGTTTTTCCCTTGGCTGTGCGAGGCAGCAGGCTGGGGCAGGGTTTAGGATTGCTCCTTGTCGGTTTTCTCTTTATTCATCTTTTTCATCTTCATCCTCCGATTCTGAAACCAGATTTTGACCTGCCGCTCGGTGAGGTTGAGAACCCGGGCCACCTCGTACCGACGGTCCCTGGTTAAATACATATTGAAGAGAAACTCCTTCTCCAGTTCCAGCGTCTGGTACTTGGTGTACGGGCAGCGCTTCTTCCTCGTGGAACGGGCGTGAATCCAGTTGGCCACGGGGTTGCCTGGAGGGGCAAACACAGGGAGGGGTCAGTGGAGCCCCTTTCCAGCCCAGGACCCCTGCCACCCCATCCCCAGGCTCAGCCAGGCTCCCCAAACCCAATAATTGAACCTGAATTTGGACACGTTTTGCTTTAGGAATTCCTCCCCCTTACTGCTTTTGCAATCTCCCCCCCTCCCTATCTTTCCCCTCCTCTGTTTCCAGCACCTAAAACTATAGGAAATCGAAGCTATCAAAGCCTCTACAGTCTGGTCCTCCTCAGCTTCAAGAGTAGTAATTCGAGAATATCCTCATAAAAAGTCCAAATTCCCAACCGTTTCATAGGCCCATAAACGCTTCTCTCTCTTGTTTTTTATTTTTATAGCGAGGTCTCTCTCCTCCCCACTTCCCTCCTCCTCTGCCCCCTCCCATCCTCCCAGCCCACGACCAAGTCCTGAAATTTCAGCAGTTCTATTTCCTGACCCTGAGAGTCCCCAAGCCCCTCACTACCCTCTCCAGCGCCCCATCTCCGCTCTCAGAATTCAACCCTGCTGAGGCGAATTCTCAGGGTGATGCTGGGANCCCACCCCCAACCCCGGCCGCCGGGCTCCCCATCCTTCCTTAAATGCTCCTCTAAGTTCACGATCAAAGTTAATATTGCCCGCGATGGTGGCGCTTTTAAAATTTTCACAGACTGAAGGAGATAACGGAGAGGGGGGTTCACCCGGCTTTTCCAAAGAGCCCTTTTCCCTCCCTCCCCACCCCTTCTCCATCGTAAAAAGTCGAGTCGTTGGGAGAGAGGGCTTTGTAGGTTATAATAAAATCCTTTGAATGCTTATAAAACTCCACATAAAATTGGACTGACCCAAAACACGAGGCCGTCCCCGCTCCCCTCGCCTCCCCCCTACCCTCGCTCGCCCTCCCTCCCTAGCTCCCTCCCTCCTGCCCGCCTGTTTCCCGGCGCTGCTACCTACTGGGGGCGGCTCCCTTGGCCGGCTCCTTGGACGCCGAGTGGGCTGAACCGGACGAGCTGGGATTCGTGTTCTCCTCCTCGGCCTCGGCCTCGGCCCCCGCCTCAGCCCGGGACGCCAGTCCCGAGGCCGGGGGCGCCTCAGGCTCCCCTTTGGCCTCACCCTTGCCCGGGCAGGGGGGCTCGGCGGGCGGGTCGCCGCCGCCGCAGTAGGCGTTGTCGAAGAAGCGGTCAAAGGCTTGGGGCAGGACGCTGTTCTTGTTGACTGAGGAGTAGAAGCCGGCGGGGGCGGCGTGCGGGGCGCTGGGGTGGTGGTGGCCGCCGTAGGAGCCTTCGTTTTTCATGAGGATCTCGGTGACGGTGGAAGGAGGCAGGCACTCCCGGTGCATGAGCTCGTCGGCCGCCGCATAGCAGGAGGAGTAGCTGTTCCGGGGGTGCCACTTGCCAGAGGGCTCCAGGCCGTAGGAGACCTCTCGGACCGGGGGCACTTGGGCGGGGTAGGGATAGGAGATCTGACGAGAGGGGGCCTGGGGCAGGAAGGAGGAGACCGTGGAGAACTCGGGCACGTAATAAGTGCAACTGGGCAGATAGAGGTTGGAGGCGCAGCTCCCTCGCTCGCCGAAATCGGCGCCCCTCTCCTTGCGCGACGGCGAGCAGAAGTTGCCCAGGTTGACCGAGTTAAACATCGTTCTCTTCTGCCGGCTCCAGATGGAGGTTTTGGACCAGGTCTAGCGAGGGGGGAAAATTTGGGAAGGCGAGATGACGCGTTATCCGTCTTAGTCTCTCTCCCCGAGCACGTGATCCAAAGTAGATATTGTCATATATCAGTTCGGAGCACTTCGCAGTCGTAGGAGGGGTTCTCTCTTAGGTAAGATGGGGACGTTCAGGCGATTGGTTTGCAAACACCGCAGAAACATTATGAAAATCAATTGCAGATTTGTATTCGTTTTGCTCTTGACACTCCCCTCCTCTCCATTCCACAGAGCGAGCAAAGGAGGAGAGAGAGAGGGTTGGGGTGGGGTGGGCGGTGGGATGGGCGGGGGCGGTGGCTAGGAGGGGGTAATTGTATTTTTTTCTAGCTGCTGCTCTTTTTTTTCCCCAGGATTGGGAGAAGGAGGAGGGTTCTCACGTATGGGGGGTCTTGCATTCTCCCTGTGATCAGCCCAAGACAGAGGTGGGGATGAGGACCTCTTTCTCCACTGCCTGATTCCTCCAGAGACATGAATCTTTCCCCCCAACTCTCAGGGACTCTTACCCCACCAACCCGAAGAGAGTCAGTGCCTGTTTACAAGAGTTTGAAGAAGTCAATTCTTTTCCTAGCCAGGGCTGGGTATCCAGACTCGCTTTCCCCTCTGGAGGGACTCCCTGGAAGGGTATCTGAACTTTCCCAAAGGTGAGGCGGCCCAGCAACCGGCCAGTGTCCCAACTTTGTCTGGCTTGCTGTGCTGCCGCTGGCTAGGGACTCAGATTAGTCATAAACAGTGGTAAGCAGTGAGCCAGCCGCCCAGCCGGTGCCTGGCGAAGTCTGGGAAAAACCTTCTCTAATGTTGTGTTAAATATTTAGTATGAGAGAGTGGCCCTGGGTGAATATTTCATGCCTGCCTTTATTGTCAATCAATGCACAGAAAGCTGCATCCACAGTGGCTTTTAAAATTTCAACCTCCAAGAAAAAGGTTGCAATGAAAGTCTTGGGCGTCTTCTCTGTTGGGGCCCCTTTGGATTGGGTGCTCAGTGTCAGCTTCTCCGCAGTAAAGAAGCCCAGTGTTGGGTCTAGGTAGGATATGATGGGGGATCTGGGTTTGGGGGTGATATCCTTGAATGATCTGGGTGGACAGTATAGATCTCTGGGACAGACCAGCAGGGCAGTGGAAGGGAACTGAGGACCCTGGCAGGCTGCGCAGGGCCAGGGGCCACTCCCTAGTGGAAACCCCCAGCCCCACTCCCCCCTCCCCAGGGGTTGCAGCCAGACCTCGGTGGGTGCCTCTTTGCTGTTTCTCAGCCCTGCCCTGCCCTCCTTCACATCTACCAGCCTCCTAGATAGCTGTGACCCAAGGGGTGGGCTCAGTGGTTGTGCCCTCCCTTGCCTGCCTCTCTTCCCTCTGGGCACCACAGGACACATCTGGATAGTTGAAAATCGGTTTATTGATGGGTTCTGGACTGGGTACCAGAGCAACCGCCCATGAGCAGAAACCAACCGTGCATCTAAAGAGGAGCCAGCAGAGTATGATCTATTCTGTTCAGGTCTGAGGGTCAGAGGAGGGAGGAACTGAAGCCCCCACGGACTTAGTCCATGCACTCTTAGGAAATGCCAGAAATGGCCCAAACCCCTCTTTTAACCCCTAACTCATGGTTAAACTCGGTTTCCACTTTAAAAATATTATTTGTATTTGATTTTTCTTGATGAGGTACAGAGGCCCCAATACCAGACAGGGAAGATACAAAAAAAAAAAAAAAAAAAAACACCTTGATTCTAAATACAACCCCCGCAAAGTCATTCTTTCCCAACCCTCCTAACTCCTCAAGTCTACTTTAGTGCAACACCTGGGTTGGGACAGCCTTAACCATGGGTCCCGTTCTTGGGGTGGCTCTGGCATACCCAAAGGTAGGCCTCTGGCTTCCCTTTACCCATTCTTGGCTGGGCACTCCTTTCTGAGCCCTCTTTTAGTCCTGGCCGGATCTTAACTAAGGGCAAAGAGGAGCTAGACTGGAGTTTTGCTGAAGAGTAAACTGCAAGAAAAAAAAAAATCTGTTGCTTTTCCTCTTTCCTCTACCCCTTTTTATAGGGTGAACTGGGGCCAGCGTTTTTAATTATAATGATGGGGAACTATGGGCTATGGCTTTTATGGGGTTCGTGCTCTCCTCATTAAACTCGAATTTATTGGAGGCAAAATGCTCCCCAAACAGTGATAGGAACTGGCAAGGAGGTGCGAGGTACCCCTATCCCTTGCAGAGGTGTGGATGATGGCTCAGTCTCAGCCTGGGCTTTCCCCACTTTCCCCCAGGGCTGTGGTTCCTCCCCCATCCTGGCCTCCAGGGCGCTGTGGGGCCCAAGCCCCCAAGGCACCGCCAGGGCCAACAGTGTGGAGGGGGTGCACTTCCTGTGAGGAGACAGCTGTGGGCCTGAGCACTTGAATTTGACCACCAAAGTTTATTCCAGGGCCACCATAAAAGTGAGCCAGGCGGCTGCAAGGAGCTGCTGGCGGCTCGATTTCCTTGAAACAAAAAGAAAGGCAAGAAAGAATGTCAAAGGAGTCGATATTCAGGAAACTGTGAGGTCTTCCAACAGAGGTTTCTGAACATTAATGTTCATCTCCCTAAAAGTAAGGCACAAAGTTCAAAAAATTGTTTTTTCTAGTTTTGGTCTGAATTTTAATTTTTCAACAGCTTAGAAAAAGTCCCAACAACAGGAGGTTGCTAATGGGGTCAAGGAGAGAAGGCCGTGGTAGCTGAAGTCAGGAAAATATTGGTGAGCAAAAGTGCCCAAGTTGTGGGCGAGTGACCTCCCTGCCCAGTCCTAAGTCCAGGCCACTCTGAAGCATAGGCTAGCCACCTGCCCTGGCCTGCATCCCTGGGCATCAGTGCTTTCCCTGAAGTGAGACCCCAGATCACTTCCCAAGAGCCTTGGGCAGCCTCACTCCTCAGAGTGGAGGTGGCTGGCTTTCCCCTCATCTCATGGGTGCCTGTAGCCTCTCCTACTGGAGACCCAGATTTCACCTGAAATCCTCCTCAACAGGGCCATCCTGCCAGCCCCACTGAGGTTCTGGGTGGCCTCAGTCAGCACTGTCTGCCTGCATGGCGGCTAGCAGGCGGCTGCGGTCTGGGTAGCTGCCTTGGTACTCTGGCCAGGGCTGCGACAGATACGAGCACCCTTCCCTTCCACACACAGACAACCAGAAGTGCCTTCAGAAGGGGGCAATATCTTCGGAACCCAGCGCAGCAATCCCCACCCAGTACTGGGCCCCCTTGCAGCTTGTCCACCTCCTGCTGAGGCTCAGGTAAGAGTGGATTGTGGTGGGGGAAAGGGGCCCACTCCCACAGATCAAGAACTGGGAGGAAACCTCAGGTTGGAGCAAGGGGCCCTAAGGCTCTCAAGTCTGTAAGATCAGTCTCTATAGAGTCAATAAAAAGATAAGCAATCAGCACATGGACTCCCTCCGCGGGTCTGAGGCCGACGAGCAGGCAACGGTTGCATACTTTTGGGCACAGCTCTCTCCCTTAGAGCAATGCCACTGATTTTAATAATCCTTTTAGTGTGCTTGGGGATTTTCAGGCCACCGGTTTATCCTGCACCTCTGGACACCTCGCACTCACAGCCAGGGAACTAGAAAGGAAAGGGACTGCCAGTTCCCAATCCTCATCTCTCCTCAACCCAAGCCCAAGGTCCTAACTCAGGTCACCTAAGAGGACACGCTGCTCGCTGCTCGAGGTTCCTCTGGCCTCTGGAGAGGATGAGGAGAGGGAAAAGGGCAGCCCCTCAGCCCCCGCAGCCCCACCCTCTTTCCTCCGCGGAGGGATTGTCCTGGGAGGCTAGCAACGCGACCCCATTTCTCCCCATAAAAGTCCCATTTTACGAGCCAGTTTCACTGGCCCCCTCACCAAATGCTCTAAAATGAAGGAAATGTCTTTAAAGCAGTCTGGAAACGGAGTCACAACCACTGGACCTTGGTCTCCAAATTCAGCTGCAGCAGCACACACACACAAAATGCCTTTTCTGAGCAGGATTGCCCTGCCTGGCCACCCGGCCCCCAGGATCTCCGACCTCGCAGCGGCGGAGCGGAGGCCGGGTTGGCCGGAGCCGCCATTCCCCGGCTTTAGCGCCTACTTAGGCTCGGACCCAGTCCGCGCAGATCAAAGTGAGCTCGCGGCATTTTTATGAGATCAACTTCAGTGGCTCTTTACTTGTAATCAGACGCCTGGGTAGAAAATGCAAAAGGGTACAGCCCATCAATCCAAAAAGGAAAGGGAGAGAGAGAGAGAGAAGGCGTGGGGTGGAAAAATTCAGGTGACACATAGCAAGAAGATCTGGGTCATCCACAAAAAAGACCCTTTGCCTGCAGCAAGAATGGTTTGAGGGTCTGTCCCTCCAGGCCCTGCCATTTCTCCCTGATTTCAGGAGCCAGGAAGCCTGACTTGCCTGTGTTCTGAAGCCTGATCCAAAAGCTTCCACACTGTGGACCTGCCACGGGGGCCGAGTGTGGCCGCTTGCATTCCCTTGACCGAGCCTGGAAGTCGCCTTCTGCTCTAGATTCAAAGTATCTCCCATTTTGCTGCTCCCCTTTCAGCGGTCTCCGTGGTTCTTCTGTCACTACAGCCAGAAGTTGAATTACAGGAAGATTCGCCAGAGATTTATCGCCTGGCCCCAAACTTGGAGAGCCTTGTTGTCATAAACAGCCATCTATTGTCTAGAGTTTTATCTCCGGGTATGGATCATGCATTACTGAGGCTCAGGAGACTTGGGCCTGACTATGTGGGGTGTGTGTGCAGCGCCCCTGCCCAACAGGGGCTCCTGGTAGGTAGGTTTAGCAGGGGATGCAAATATGCATGTGCGTTTGGAGCTGGGCAGGTTCACCTGAGTGTCCCAGGGTGGGAGCTGAAAATAGGGAAGGACTGCCTGTGCCTGGGAACATTCTGGTACATGTACTTGTGTGTTGGGTGAGAATTTGTCACGGTATGCTTTGTTTCTGGGGCATTTTAAGTGTTCCTGTCTGGGATTTTGCGGGTTTTATTAACCTGCATCCGCTTGGCCTGTTTATGTCTCTTCGAAGCAGATCATCTGGTGTTTTTCAATTTTGGGCCCATTGTGTGTGTGTGTGTGTGTGTGTTTAGCTTCTCCGAGAAAAAGAGTTTGGGTGACAACTTTCCAATCCCTTTCCCTCAGATTCCTGCACCCACCCTAAATCACACCTCAACTTCTGCCTTCACCACAGCATCTGGCCCTGCTCCGCTCACTGCCAGTCCCTAGTCTCCCCAGTGGCTACCAATTTTCTGTGCCAGGCACAAAATACATCTTTGCAGGATAAGGTCTGGCTATCTCTGTCTTTCCCACATTAGGGAAAAGTCCCAGCTCCTAATAAACTCCCCCCTTCCTAGGGCTCCCTTTCCCTGGGCTGAGGGAAACCTCAGAAAGGGTTCCCCAGTCCATTCTGTCCTTTAAAAGTACTCTCCACAGAACTCTAGAGAGTGCCAGAGAGGGCCTGCCGCTCCCTCTCTGGGGCTTCCTGGCTTCAAATGTCCTTACTGTGGCCACCCCCTCAGCCCCCAGAGCCCAGGCAGTAGGAGGTTTGCCCAGATTAAATGTCCATAGGAGAGACACTTATCACCTTAGAGCTCAGAGTCAGAGGCTGTTTTTGAAAGCCAGGCTCCTTTAACACCAGCAGAAATAATCAAATCCTCCCCCTTTGTTTTTCATTATCAGAACACAGGGTGGGAGGGCTGCCAGCGGCGGAGGCCTGGGAGCTCCCCGACCACCCTCACTGCTCCTGGCTGCTCCCACCTGGGCCCCAGGCCCCACTTCAGGTTCCAGAGACCCCTTAGGTGCCCTCAACCAGGTAGGTCAAATGGGAGGGGGCTGATCCCAGACGCTGATTTTTCAGTTAAGAAGGGTGTAGGTGACAACCAGAAGGGGTTTGTGGGGCATCAGGTTTAACCAGAAGCCTGCCATCAGGGCCTCCCTCCCTTGGCTATTAAAATTCCCATGTAATAAGCAATGATTAGGCCTAAAAAGGGCAAGGTGGACGCAGAGCAGGCAAAAACAGGAGAAGTCCTAGGGAGAGGTGAGTCCTTCATAAGACACCTCCACGCCATATTCTCTCTCTGCCCCCCTCCCCTAGTGCTATTCTGGTACCCTGGAGGGACCGGGCCAAGGATTCCACTTCAGGCTCCTCTCTCTGGCCGCCTTTCTCCCCTGAGCCCGCCCGCTGCCTGCTGCCCGGGCCGCGGTGGCGGCTCCGGAACTCGCTTTCCCTCCGGCCTGCCGGCTGCGGCGCCGCCTCACTCCGCCTGTCTCTGCCTGACTCCTTCCATCCCTGCCTTCACACCCCGCCGCCCCCCCACCCCAGACCAACAGACACCGAATGCCCTTGTCTCTCAGTACCCAAGGCCTAGGCTCAGCCGGCTCAGCGCTCGCGGATCGCCGCCGTGCCACCGGGTCCTTGCGCTTCGCTCCCGGTCCCCCGCTGCAGCTTCCTTCTTTGCTGGTTGCTGGGTTCAACCGCTTCTCTCTTTCCCTTTCCCCTTTCTCCCCCACCCCTTTCCGCCTCTGGATGTGAGAAATAAATAAATCCAAGTCCTCTGCTTCATCAGCCCTCCCCACTCTTGCTGCCTCACTTCCCCTCCTCCTTACCGAGTGTACCGCCTTGTTTTCGAAGGAAATCTGAATAGTCAGACATCTAAGCTGTAAAAGAACTTTTTTTTCTTTGTGACGGCTAATTTTCTCTCCAGTTCTTACGTCCCATTCCGCTTCGCGGTAGAATGAAAGGGATTTAGAAATCTGCAGTATTGGGAAGAGGGAGTGGAGAGACGGAGCCCAGAGTTAGAGACGGTAGCGAGAGATACGGAAGACGGAGAGATACCGAGAGAAAAAGAGGCACTGGGGTGGGGAGAGGGAGGGAGGGAGGGAGGGACGGAGGGGGAGGGGGCCCCAGCTGGCGGGAGCGGAGCCAGAGAGAAAAGGAGAGAAAAGTTTCCCGGAGTCTTCATCAGTTGACTTCGGTGTCCACTGCTTCCCCCAGCCGGCCGAGCTCACCCCCAATAAAGGAAGGAGGGGGGGGTCTTTATTTTTTTTAAGGCCCCTAAGACTCCAGTGTTTACAAAACCAGAAATGCCACGGCCACGTCCTGGCAGAAAGAAAGGCTGAAATGGAGGACCGACGCCTTCCTTATAAGGTACGATGCTAACTTGACCTTCACTTTGTCATGGCGCCCCCCGCCCACCCAGACCGCTGCAGGCTGCCAGGCAGCGCCCAGGCGACCCTGGCCTCTGCCTCCCTGCTTCCTTTCTTTCTCTGTCAAATGTCTCTCTTTTTCTTTCCCCCCTCACTTCCTCCTTCCCTGTCCTCTCCTTTTCTTCCCCTTTTCCTACCCTTTCTTTTTTACTTTCTTCCTTCCTTTCCTCCCGCCCCCGCCCCCCCCCCCCGCGCTGNATACTGGATGAGGCAGATCTATGCAGACAAAGTAAAGCCAGGGAAATATGCTGAAAAATGAAAATGAGACTCTGTCCATTCTCGAATATGTTTCAGAATCTGTAAGCTTGCCAAGGACCTCTGTGGTATAGGAGTAGCCATCTTGTAGAGGATGGGAGATGTGTATAAGAGACAGCACTCATTCTTTTGACTCTTGCCTCTGGTTTCACGGCTTCCCTTGATTCTCTTTCCTGGCCCCTCTGATGCAATCTCATTCTCTCTTCTTTCCTGATCTTTTGAATCTCAGGAACAGGAAATAATATTCAATACTTTCCCATCCCCATCCCCACTGACCTCTATGGCCCTCACCTGGCTTCTGCCCCCATCCAGGTATCCCTGAGGAAGAGGGTCCAGGAAAGAAGGCAAGTTTGGGATCAAAGGGGCTTCATTCTGGGCCCAGTGCCCACTTGAGGATGGCAATGAACTTGGAGGACTCTGTCTTCCTGTCACTGGCCTCACCTGCCAGGTCTCTGTGACCCCAGAGGTCTTCAACTGAGGGTGAAGCTCTTGTTTGGGGGGGGAGGTTATGGGGAGAGCAGAGACCACTGCTCTTGAGATTTAGGGGAAGATTTAAGGAATAAATTGCTGTTTGTCTTTCTCTGAGCTTTCAGTCTGTAAAATCCTAGATATTTCACTTAAGGTATTTGGGGAGGGAATTTAGAGAAATAGGGATTTGGATATTCCCAGACACATAAAGAGAAAAGAGATAGATTATTCAGGCCTCTCTGCTTTGCCTCTTGTTGCCTCCCAGGCTCCAACAAAGCCTCCGACATTAACTCTAATCATATCTTATGTGGCTATAAAATAAATGATATTATGGACACCCCTATAATTATCTATTATTCGCTTACTTGTGATAATTACAATACTGGATGAGGCAGATCTATGCAGACAAAGTAAAGCCAGGGAAATATGCTGAAAAATGAAAATGAGACTCTGTCCATTCTCGAATATGTTTCAGAATCTGTAAGCTNTTATGGACACCCCTATAATTATCTATTATTCGCTTACTTGTGATAATTACAATACTGGATGAGGCAGATCTATGCAGACAAAGTAAAGCCAGGGAAATATGCTGAAAAATGAAAATGAGACTCTGTCCATTCTCGAATATGTTTCAGAATCTGTAAGCTTGCCAAGGACCTCTGTGGTATAGGAGTAGCCATCTTGTAGAGGATGGGTCATACTGGGAGACCCTACCACCTCCTTTTCTCCTTACACTCCCCTCTGCACAGACACCAGAGAAGATCAAACCATCAAAAGGAAATGCTTTCTCTCTCCCCCTACAATTATCCGGATAATTGCTTGAATCCTTCCTGGAATACTGCTGGGTAGTCAGCTTGAGATTTCAGCAGGAAGTGCAAGGGACAGGGATTCCAAATGGGGGAAGCTGAGAGAGCCTGCGATCTTACATTCCTAGACTTTATAGTTCTGTCTAGTGTTACATTGTTTCTTCAGGCAAAGATCTTTGTTTGCCTTCAGTCATATTTCTCCCCTCCCCCTCCCTTTCTCTCTCTCTCTCTCTCCACCTCCCCTTTTTGGTCCCTTTAAAGTAGATTCAGATCTCTCTCTGCTCTTAATAGATGACTATAAAAGTAAAATTAATTCCCCCCTGCCTACTAATATCAATATCTCTCTGTTCAGTATCCACATTGGTGAGAATAAATAGAATTAAGTGCTGCAACCCAAACCAGCAATTACATCCAAGGGTTTTTTTTGGGGGGGAGGGGAATGTTTTGTTGCTGTTTTTGTTTGTTTTTTGTTTTCCTTTGGGCTTATTTAGGGGTATTTACTCTGCTGGTAGATAAGCAGGGGTATCTGTATTATTATTTTTACAAGCTCATTGGGGCCTGAGCCAGTATCAACTTGGTAGAAAAAGCAAGCTTGAAGCCAGAGAGCGAGCCTAAGGAGGGAAGAGAGCGCCAGACGGAGATGAAAAAGGACCACGCAGAGAAATGCGGAGAAAGGAAAAAGCGGCAGGTTCCTGAACAAACGTGGTGGAGGGCGAGACAGGCACTCATGGACAGAGGTTTATGTACCTTTTTTTTTTTTTTCTAATTTTTTAAAATTTGAGGCTTGATTTTAAAAAGGGAAAACTCAAGAAGGGGGGAGGGGAGAGGGAATTATTCGAGTCACAGCGTTTAAGCCCTAGAAGGGAAAAACACTGGGTACAGTGGATTCTCGGTGATCTAGGTCTCCGATCACCTCCTCGATCCTCGGTCCTATATCACTCTGGTTCCTACATCGCTCTGGCTCCGACCTGCTGCTGCCCCACAGACCCTTGGGCTGGGCCCTCCAAGTGCCCCCTCACGGCCACCAGGGCTTCCTTGCTCTTCTTATCATCTCCATCTTTATGACTGAGGAGGCTTGTTAACAAGACCAGCGAGCTGGCCACGTACATCTATCTCCGCCGCTCAGGCAGGCTCAGCCAAGCAGCGGAGGGTATGGGGAGTGGGGAGCCACTAATTAATTGATTCCTTTGGACGGTAAAATATGGCCGCATCTACATGGAACCCATTGACTCAAACAGTATCTCTGCTGGGTGTGAGTGTGTTTTTCTCTCAAAGAATTTTTCCATAGGTATGTGTCAGATAGTCCCAGATTTTTAGCTACTAAAGAAGGACCCAAGTGGACCTAATTTTTAGGGGACCAAATCAGAATTTGCTCAGCCCCTCAAAATGCTTTATCACTGCCTCTGGAAAAGCACTGGGAGTGGATTTTGTTGAGAAAAACTTGGGTTATGGGATAAATTTTCCTGGTTGCTTGGATAGACATGGCCAAGATTGAGGTTGGAAACTGGAGTCCAGGAGGTGGGCAGGCCAGAGTCCTCTTCCTGGTTGGCCGGGCAGAGTGGGGCTGCTATGGAATTAGAGAGGAGTGTAGAAGACAAGGTCCGGTCTTTACTTCATACTGCTTCCTAGACTTGAATTTTGAAAGTAAATTTTTAAAAAGTTAAACAATTCTCACCCTTCAAGGAGCCCTTGTATGCCCAACACACACTCAGAACCTGTCTGTTACACACCTCTCCTGGCTGCTGCACTCTGGCAAACCAGAGTAACTGGATATTTACAGTAGGTCTAGAAGAACAAATGCTAAGATAGAAGGGATAAAGTAATTAGACAATGCTAATTCCATGCAGGCATGATTGTGCAGTTAGACCCTGCTGCAAACAGGACTTAGGGCTCAAAATATAGACCCTGACCTCAAACAAGAGAGGCAACAGTTAAACAGAGACAGGAGACCACTGATATAAACAATTCATGTAGCTATAGAGGGGGTTTTGAAGAGACAGAAATAATAAAAAGTTCGGAAGGATAGAAAAGAGCTTCTGCTGATGGGGAATGTCATTGCTAATGCTTGGGCTTCCTCCTGATACTGTTTTTAATATTGGCAGAAAAGTGTGTACTATGAATATAATACTATGTGAACTCAAAGTATGTACTTCAATGTATTTGGTACACATACAACATGTATGCAAATGTAATTCACAAAATATATTTTTCATGTACTGAGTTGGTATGCACTTTGTGTATATATAATAACATGATATATTTTCCATGAAGTTTTAAAATGTGGATATATTAATGATTAGATATGATACTATTAATGTCTAATATTATAATTATTATCTGGATGCATTGTCCATGTACTAATTTTATATGGCTTTTAGAGTGTATATACTCATGTATCTAAATTGGTGCAGGACTGTACTGTCCCTGCGCAAGTGTACTGTTTATACATGTAAATGAATTTTTATATGTGATGGATATACATGCTATATGTAATTTTTTTTCAGGAGGTTGCTTTCCCATACAATAGATGAGTGCCTACGTTTGTATATTTTCTAGAGAAATATATTTTCCATTGCCAGAATGTACATGTAATATAGATCTCTGTGCATTTTCGACTGTTTCAATATGCCGGTTATGTGGGCAGTATGTCCAGGCGTACGTTTTGTGGAACATCTTTTCCCTGCTCCGAATGTGGACTATCTTTCACAGGGAGCTTTTCTAGCAAGAACTGTCAGTGAGTTCCATCCGCACAGACCGGTCCTTGAAGTTCTCCACTCCAGATCATGAAAATTGACAAACCAAAGGCTTGTCTCCGAGTCCCAACGAAGCGACTCACGCTCAGAGAGGAGCAGTCGCGCCCAGGCAACAGGCTGGGTCGAACTGCCTAAAGGTTCTCTATGTTTGATCTCTTCCAAGCCTCGGGTGCCAGGCTCCTGAGGGGCGGCACAGGCTTTATTTAGGAGCCTGAGGCAGATCCGCCGGCGGTGAGGAGCCCGGCAGGAGGGCCAGCCGCCGCTGTGCGGACGCCGCGTGCCCAGCAGAGGGAGGCCATTTGGGAGAAAGGCCTGGTTCCCGCAGCCTGGCAGAGTCTGGGACTCAGGCTGCTCTTTGAGGTCACCCACAAACCCACGGAGCGTCTCCCCGGGCTGGGGCTCGGGGCTGATCAGCTGGGCGGGTCTGGGTCTTGGCGGTCTCCACGGCTCCGGCCAGCAGGGGTCATCCCGTCATTCGCGGGGGCCGGCGGCCCTCGGGCGGCGACTGGCGCTGTTGGTTGGGCTGGCAGCTCCATGGGGCGGCGGGGCCGGGGCTGGGAGGCGCGCCGTATTTCCTCTCCTTGGGATCCCGGGCTCCCCGGATCCTAGATCGGATCAGGCGCTCCGGGAACTGGATCGAGGTCCCGGAGCCCTGTCTGCCAGACCGGGGCACGGAGCGCTCCGGACGCGGGGCGGGGAGCGAGCGGCCAGGCGCCCGTGTCGGCCACCAGCGGCCGGCGGGTCTTTGTCTTAGGGCTTGGAGCGGCGATCGCTAGCTCGGCGCCGGGCTGCAGTGGTACGGGGCGTTCGGTGGCGGCGGGCCCGAGACGCACGCTTCCCCGCGGAAAATCGGCAGCTCCTTCTCGACGGAGGCAGACACCGTAGGGCGGCCGGTTGGGCCAAACACTCGGCTTATACGCGGCGATGGGGTCCTCGGCCTGCAGCCCAGCTCGCGCTTAATTACGCTGGGACCTTCGGCGCCTCTGTGTCCCCGCCGCACAGAGAGGGCTGGGGGCTCCGGTATGCGTTTCTCACACGGGCCGGGGGCCTACAATGCTCTCCTACTTTCCGGGTAACGGCGGGGAGGATGAGCGGAAGCTCTGGCCGGTCCGGAACCCAAGGTCCCCGGGGGTTTGCTTTGTTCGAAGATGGGGCCGGCGGTCCCTGCTTGGTTCTGGGTCTGTGCCATCGATCGCGCCGGGTTTTCGGCTGCATTAGCATCCGCAGAACCAGGGCTGCCGGGCCCATCTCCCGTCCGCTCGATAGTGGCTTAAAATACCCTAGCTGCGTCTACGCAGCGCAGAGTGGAGTAGAACTGGGTGATAATCAGGGCCAAATACACAACTTATTTGAATGGTATAAGCTTATACATACACAACAGTGAAATTATTTTTTTACCTGAGTTATCCAGATAACTCTCCCCTTTTCCGTGTCCCTCAAGACCCAATTACAGACACAGGATGCTTTGTCTTAAATCAGTGGAGTAAATTGTAGTTTGAGGGCTTAAACCAGACAAACAATTGCATAATAGATGCGGTCTTTGCCCAGATACAGAGCTCAACTGCACCCTGGCTTATTTAGGTTGCAGCTCCAACCATGACCTTCTGTTTGTCCAGGAAAGCCAAGGACTTGTTATTTAGCCATTGGGAAGAGGTTATAGTGTTTTTTTCTTCCCTGACAGCCTCCTCAGTTATTGAGTCTCGGGGCCTGCATAGACAACACCCAACAAGGAAACTTTTCTCTCAGATCTGCACTGTCTCTGGGAATAAATCAAGGGAATAAGTTGAAGGTCAGTTATTCCTGACCTCCCTTCTTTCCTATTTAGCCAGAAATGCTTTCTCTGTTAACTTCCTGTATAGATGTGGCTTAAGAAGAGGGTAGTCTCTTTGGGATTTAGGACCCCCCTCCCTTTATTTAGACTTAAGGGCAGCAATCCAGTTCCTCCCCCCACCCAGCTCAAGGCTTCCAGAAGCTGTCCAGCCCCCACCCTCCCCTGAACTCTGTGGGCCCTTTATATGAGTACCCCCAAAGTTTGGGATCTCCTTTCTGCCTGAACCCTTCAGATGCACACTCAGCAGGGGATTGGGGCAAAGGGAGGATGGGATTTGGTCTGAATTTGGTACTTTTTCTAGTTGCAGGAGTAAGAAAAGGAGGAGAGAAAGAGAAGGAAAGATTTCAGGGCAGGAGGCCTGGCTCAGGAGATTGAACTCTGTGGGGGCTCCTGCCATTCTGGAGCAGGCCCAGGAGAGTGGAGGGGGAATGTGGAGAAGACTCTGACTGGAGTCTGGCTGTAAGAAAGGGAAACTTGGGGACCAGAGGCTCATGGGTGGTGGAGGCAGAGGGAGGGTGTCCCATCATCCATAAGGAAGGAGTGAGTGAGAGGTGCAGAGGACTCGTGAGCCCAGCTGGGACTAGACTCTGGCCCAGACCAGAGCCCCTCTCTAGCATGACCTGAACGGGACCATGGCTGACAGGGGTGGAGTACCCCCATATACCACCAGCTTCAAGCAGTCTTTAGTAGCCTGTCTAGTCATCTGACAGTGCAGCAGACGTGCTCTCAGTGAATCCACAGAGCTAGAACCATACAGCTGAAGTGTGGACCCACCAGCCCCTGCCCTATACCCCATGGGACTCTCACCATCCCATCTCCTACCCTGGCTTCACTTCTGGGAGTTTCTGCAGCTCAGACTTTGTTTCTGTGGTCCTACAGGTAGTGTCAGCCTCCCCCAGGCTGTCCACATGATTTGTACAACCCTGTGACTCCTCAGATATCCCTCTCCTCCCCACTCATCTGCCATCCCTCAATTTTCTTTCTGCTAGTAATTGCTTGGGACTGGAGATAGCAGCTCATCAACAGATCTTGGTTGCTCATATATTTTTGTTGCCCATGCAACCGCTCTTCCTTTATTATTGGAGGTTTATTATTTTTATTATTCATCTGAGCTGGAGAAAATAAAGTGGGTGAACAGCTAGGAGGTTGGGGATCCCATTCTTTCTGGGCAGAGCAGACCATGTGTAGGGAGTCAGTTTAAACTTTTTTTCTTTCAAAAAATCACATCATCGTACCATCATGTTTTAATTATTATTAATATGATGAAGCAACTCTGTACAAGGACAATATAAAGGGAAAACGTGCTAGAGACAGACATCCGCATAGGAGGGCACACTACAGAGAGCTGGAAAAGGAGGGAAAAAGGGCTTCGACCCAAAAGGGTCACTCTAGGTACTAGCAACAGACACAGACAAGGACACAGAGTAACAGAGACACTCACAGAAGTTTAAAGCGATAGGAAGAGAATATTGCATATCTTTGTTCCCCCACCCCTGTTGGAGTGTTCTGGTCTCTCTTCTCTATTAAGCTGTAAGAGTCAGGCTGGAGTGGTGGAGCTCAAACCCCAGAGCCCAAGAGGTCACAGGAGGGGCTCAATGAAGGGGCAGATGGGTGACCTGGCAAAGAGGGGAGTGCCTCACACCCAGGTCAAGCCCACAGGGGAGTGCGAAGATAGCTGGAAGCCTAGTGATTTTTGCAAATTTGTACATAGGTTACTGTTGGTGGGGAAATGTGTCAGGTGCCCAGTGGGGGATGGGGGTATGTGATTGTACAGGCTACTCTGCAGGGCTGAACTTGGGGTTATGAGTCTGCCCGCTTGCAAATACAGTCAGAATAATGGTGTAGGCCCAATGGTGTACTGGGCAGCTGTGCCTGTTTGTCCATGCCTCTGTACAATCTTGTGCAGGGCCTTGAAGCTGGTGGCAGAGTGGGGAGCCCTGTGGATTGCCTTTCCAGGATGTGGAAGGAGAGACTCTCCCCAGGTGGGAAGAACTCCAAGCAAGCAGGCCAGTTTCATACTGTCCAGGCTGGGTTTAACTCCCATCATTTCCCCCCCACTCCACCCCACTTCTCATTCTCTGCCTCCTGTCAAGGCTGGGTCAGCAGATGGAGGTTGAGGGACTCTCACCAAGAGGAATAAAAATGAGTGCAAGAAGGCAGGCCAGCTTCCTCACTGCTTCTCTTTCCGAAGCCAGCCTGGCATCTACCCAGATGGGGGTCGGCTGCGGTGGAAGGGGGCTATGAATAAAAGGCTCTCGGCGGGTGAAGTCACTCTCTGGCCTACAGTGGGTTTTGGAGATGTGCCCTTCCCTCTCCTCTGGTCCTCCTAACCCATGGCTCCTCGGCCTGGGGGCGGAGGCACCGGATCTTCAGACAAAAGGCAAAAGGCGGACGTTGGGGAGTGGGTGGAGTGAGGGGTGGGTAAGAGAGAAAGGGGTTGGGTGGGGGGCTGCAGCGCCCACCTCCTTCATTGTCACCAGCCTGGGAAACCCGGGCTGGGGGGGGGGGCCTCTGCGGCCGGTAGCCCCTCTTAGGGGCGGATTCTCCTCCCGCCTTGTAAATTATCCCTGTCCAGCCTCTGGCCGGCCGTGACCATGAACGCCAGCGGGAAGAGAGGATCTGTTGCGGCTGCCAGAAACTCTCTCGGCCAATCAATGCTGCACTTCGCAGCTCCTTTTACAGCCTCCCGGGTTTCCCAAAGAGCCAGTGGGGGTCCCTGGGGTGGCTACTGAACCTGAGACTGCGTCTGCTCAGCTCTCAATTCCCCTCTTGCAGCTTCCGGTCCGCAGCCGCCTGGATGGCAGGGAGAGTGGATGGCAGCACACCTGTCAGCGAATGGGCTGGGCGCAAGGGCCTCGGTGCAGGGGGCTGAGGACCAGGAGCACGGTTGGTGTGTTCGGGTAGCCTGCTCTAAAGGGGACCTAAGGCTGATGATCGCCCTGTCCACAACCGGCTCCGAAAAATGCTCATGCCTTCTCATGCCTTTGCCTGCTCCGTGTCCAGGCCTGGAGGGCCCAGGCCCCAGCGGACTTGGGCACTGCTGACCATTCTGTTCTCTCAAATCACACTTCTTCCTCTGTTTCCCTACTTCCTCCTGCCCTCCCAGAGCCACCCTGACCCCATCCCCAATCTCTGCTGATACTCCACTCTCGCTCCCTCCTCTTGGCCAGTCCTAACCCAACAACTGAAAGCTCTGAGAGCATTGGTTCCACTGTCCCCACCCTGGCCTCCTCCTGCAGGCAGACTGACCAAAGACCATGGAAGGAAAATGGTGGGAGGGGCGTCTTAGTCACCTTGCCTCCAGGTTCTCAGCCAGAGGCCCAAAGCCCCCATCCCCGGGGTCAAACTAGCCCCTCCCCAGGGCCTCAGCCTTCCCTTCCCCTACCCCCTACCTGCAGCTGTGGGCTTTTTCTCTCCCTGGCTGGGTTCTTCCCTTGTCTCTGGGACTTGGCAGGGTCTGCTGGGGGTGTGTGGGAGGGAACCACGAACAAAAGAGACAAGAGGACGTCCAAGGAGGACCTGCAAGAGACGCCTGGCATTCTAAGCAGGGACTGTGTCCCAGGCAGCACCCCCTCTTGCTGTCTGCCACAGACAGCCTCAGTCTGGGGCTGGCACCCGTGTCTTGGCCCCCTAAAAGAAGGAGAGAGCTTGCTCCCTCAACAGAAGTCTTTTCTTTTTCATTCTGCGGTTCTGAAACCAGATCTTGACCTGCTGGTCACTAAGATTCAAGCGGTCTGAGAGTTCCCTCCGGCGCTGCCGTGTGATGAACTCGTTCACCAGAAACTCGCCCTCCAGCTCCGCCAGCTGCAACTTCGAATAGGGCTTGCGCTTCTTCCGTGAGCGGCTGTGGATCGGGTACCAGGGTGCTCCTGGGTGGAGACGAATCAGCAAGGGTTGACCAGAGGACCAAGAGATGACAAGCCCCCCGTACCCTCGGTCCTTGCCAAGCCCCTTTCACCTTGGCCTAACAACCCACGCGAGGCTCTTCTCCTGTTTTGCAAAGACTCCCATCCCCACCAAGTCTTCTGCCTTCATCAATCTCTTCTTCCCCTTTCACTCTTTGCTCCTGGCCTCCCCAACCCTACTTCTCAGTGCCGCATCCCAGAACCTTCTAGATTCTTACCCTCTCACTTCTCCTCAAACCTCTTCTCCAGGATATCCTGGCCCCTTCCTCTCACATCCTCCAGAATGGANCCTTCATCAATCTCTTCTTCCCCTTTCACTCTTTGCTCCTGGCCTCCCCAACCCTACTTCTCAGTGCCGCATCCCAGAACCTTCTAGATTCTTACCCTCTCACTTCTCCTCAAACCTCTTCTCCAGGATATCCTGGCCCCTTCCTCTCACATCCTCCAGAATGGAGTCCCTGATCAGTTAGAACAGACATGAGCTAGTGACATATCCACTGGCCTTTAAAAAAAAAAAAAAAAAGTAGGGAATGGGGGCCTGTGGGAAGGTGGAAAGAGAGGCCCTGGGCAGGCAGGGATCATGCTCTAGGTCCCCAGCCTCCAGGCCTGGAAAAGTCTGTCAGAATTCCCCGTCTCCGGAGCTCCCTGCCCACTCCGGCTGCAAGCCAAGCAAAAAGGGAATCTCTCTAGTTCTTTTATGGGGATATTTACATGTTTATAGGGCTCTCCCCCAATTCTTCTTTTTTTTTAATGAAGCGCTTCCTCACCGCACAGTCTGTCACCCGAGGCGGCCCTAGCTCAGTCCTACACAGCCCGCCCGAGTGAGACGTCCCGTCCGGAGTGGGCCGAGGTCCTTACCGCTGGCCGCGAGCCCGCCGCCGGGGTTTAAAGGCGATACCAAGCTTCCAGGGTCGCCCGTGCCGGCGCCCTTGTTACCCTCGTTGAGCAGGGACGAACTGGAGTCGGATTCCAGCGACTGGCACGAGGGCGGGTCGTGCGGGGGCCCCGCGCCGCCGTCGCCACCGCCTGCCGCGTAGTCGTACTTGAAACCGAGCGCTGGCGGCCCCGACGGCTCCAGCGGCAGCAGCGCTGCCCCGGGCCCGACTCCTGGGCCGGGATCGCGCCCGCGCTCCTCACGCTTCAGGCCCCCGCCGCCCTCGGCGCACGGCTCGCGGTAGTAACCCTTGCTGTCCTCCACGCGCGCCAGCTCGCACGTGCGGCCGAAAGGTGGGTTGAGAGACACCGGGCTGCCGAGGTAGGGCTGCGGGTAGCCATTGCACGGCTCCGCCGACGGCCAGGGCAGCGAGCACACGTTGTCGCGGCGCGGGTAGGACAGCGAAGGCAGCCCGGGCAGCTGCGCCCCGGACGCGCGAAAGTTGGGAAAGTAGAAGGTGTCTCCTGTGTGGATGTTCACCAGCGGCCCCACAAACCCGGGATTCAGGAGATTATGCTCGCCCATTTCCGCGGGGCCCGACCGGCAGCTTCTACTTTATTGCTATCTGACATTAAACATAGTTAAACCTGCACCGGCCATCCATTGGCCGTCCGGCTCACGTGGGCGCCGCCGCCAGGGGGATGGGTGGGGACAGAGAATCCCCCCACCCTGCACCAACTCCAACTTCCCCTTTCCCCAGTAGAGGGGGGTGAGAGTGAAGGAACCGCGGGGGCAGATTTATTCGCTGACTTCTGTTTTTTTTTTTTTTTTTTTTTTTAAATCATATAAAACCTAACGCAGAGATCGAGGTAATCGCCCGACACGGGGCAAGGGGAAAAAAGCCACACCAAAAATACCCTCACATACACGCTTCTGCAACCTGAACAAGAGCCCCCCCTCCATCCCAGATGTATTATCTTCTGGCCAGCAGCTGGCCAGAGCACAGCCTGTCCCTCTTTAATTAGCTCCTTTATTAACTAAAACCGTTGGAATTTACAATATATCCCCAATAAATTACTATTAGATATTGTGTCATATAAAGTTTACTGGCTGTTTAAGGAGACGGATGAGCCCTTTGGCTCGGGGTTTATTTACAGTAGAGGCGAAGTGGGGGTAAAGACAGGTTTTCCTGTAGCTGTCTCTTCCAGCCCTGTCGCTGCCAGCTTCTTTTCCTCGGCTTTTTTCTCCTCAGGAATTTGGGGAGACACGTGGGGTCCTCTCCTCCAGGAGGTGCTCAGGGAGGATTACTAATGCCAGGTCTTCCCCACTCTCCACCTGGGAGCCACCCAGCCTCACATCTTCATTCACTGTTAGGAGAAGAAGCAGAATAAGGACACTCCCAGCTCAATGAGGACTTCCCCATCTGCTCTTGAAAACCCAGGGGGCTGAACTACTCTTCCCCATGACTTCTGTGGGTCAGAGGGGTTTCTGTGGAGGGGGGGGGGCTGTCCTCTTGGAGTCCTTGCAGCAAGAGACTCTGCGCTCCCAGCAGGGCTTGGCTGGCTGGAGAGGCCCCTGATTCCCACTGTGGAGGAAACACATCCCAGAACGAGCCTAGCCTACTGCTGGGACCACAGATAACAGTGTCCAGCCCAGTAGGTGTGCTGGGAGTGAGGGAAGGAACACCAGAGAATTATCTTCTTGAGATTTAAAATTATCTGTATGGTGCTAACCCCAACAGATCTTTTTGCAGAAGGCTGAGAACCTAATGCAGACCATTGGCAAAATTAATGGACACCTGGAAGCCCCGGTCCTAACTTCAGCCAAGTCCACAGACACACAGTCAAGCAGATTAAAATGAAAAGGGAAACAAACCTTCCCTTCGAAACAAGGTGTATTCTACTAGGATCTAGTAGACATAATATTCAGATTTCTATGCTATTATTTTGGGTTCTTTGGAGCCAAAGCTCAAAGCATCGCTTTAAGTAATACCAGGTGGGATCTATAGTCCAGCAAAAGTCTAAATATGAGAATACACCAGATTTAGAGAAAACTAGAGAGATGATGGAATATGAGAGAAAGAAACCCACGTGGGTGAAAGTTAAATATCTGAGAATGAGCGGAGGCCACAAAAGCAGACCTAAGCAGAAGATTCTCATCTCCCTCTTTTTCTCTATTCTGCAGGATACGGCAGAGAGAATGCAGATTCTTTGAATTCCAGAGCTTCTCGAGCAATATCATATCCCAAACCATAGCTGCTCACTCCAACAGAAATGTGTCCGCGCGGGCGGCTCCCTGCCCCGGCAAAGCTCACAGCTCTTAGCTCGGTACTCTCCGCTCTCACCCCGCTTCTTCTTCCCTGCCCTGGCCAGCTAGGCGGCCTGGCCAGGTCCCTTCTGCCCCCAGGAGCCCGCCCCACGCCGGGGCCACTTGCCGGAACCGAGGTCAAACGGTGGGATGACAGCCCCGCGCAGTCACCTCCAGTCAGAACCGCGACAGTCGGGGAGGCGAGGAGCGAGCAGAATTGAACTGGGCTTTTTGTGCCTAGTTGACTAAGGGGCTGTGTGACTGCACAGAGGAGCATCCTTCAGCTGCGAATTCCACGTCACAGCATCTCCAATATCTTATTTATGCCCTCTTTTCAAGATGCATTAATAAGCGTTACTGAATATTTAGTTAAATTTATTTGGGAGTTATTTTGGGTCATAAACAGGGTGTGACTTTAATATTGTTGCTGTTTTCAATCAGAACATTGCGCTGGCGACGAGGTCTCCCGGCCTCCAGGCCTCGCGCTCAGCCGCTATTGTTGGTGTGGGGGACGCCGATCTGAGGTTTGTGGGATAATCACTAGTCTTTGCTGGGGTGGAGGCTTTTCCGCATTCTCTTTTCCCTTCCCAGATGATTCCAGTCTCCTAAAAGGGGGGTGCAAGGAGAAAGGTCTTAGGCTCTCCCCACCCCTCCTTAGTTCGAAAATCTCAAGCCTGGAGCTCTGCTCGCTGTCCTCCGGGCCAGGCAGCTGAGCACGAGGAGCAGCGGCCACAGGGCGGCAGATGAAACGCCGCGGAAATGAGGATGGGAGTGAGGACTTCCTTCTTCCAGACATGCAGTTTCTCCTAGTCTGATTTGGTCCCATCAAAAAAAAAAAAAAAAAAAGCCACCACTTCCCCCAGGTTTCGGACCCTGGCACTTGCACACACACAAATCCCCTTCCTTCCGTGCAGCCGACCCTGTTTCCTCTAGGCAAAAGCTGCCGAGGACCATCAGCAAAATTCACATCCCCGGTACCCTACTCCTCGAGGATCACTAGGATTATTACAGGGCTGTTAGGACCCCGGCAAAGACCCAGGCAATCTAGGCGCCCAGCCTCCTCTTGGAAGCCTCGGATCTGTAGGCCTTTAAAGCTCCCCGCCGCACACGCCGCTCAGACGCCCATTCCTTAACCCAGCTCGGATTAAAAGGCTGCAGAGACCGCTTCCAGCCTGGGTCCCCGGGGCCGGCGGGAGGCTCGGGTGCGAAGCTAAATTCAGTCTGGGGAAAGCTGCTCGCCAGGAGCCGACCCGGACTTGGTGAGAATAATTCGTAGGACAGCCTGAGACGCTGGACAGCCGCTTCCAGCCGGTTTTAATCCGCCGGCACTTGCCAGCCTACAAGAAAAGCTATAACGGCCAGAGCCGGGCTCCGGACGCGCGGAGCGATCTGTGCGCCCACTTTAAAATCACAAGGGGAGGTGGGCTGCCTGTTGGCTGCTGGACCATAGGTTCCTGCTGCAGCTGGCCTGGCTCAACCATCCCCTCGCCTTTATTAACTCAGGGGTTAATTAAAGCTGAGGATCAAGATGTGGTCCAAGCACTTCCTTGAAGACCCCCGGCAGCCCTCGTGCTTCTTCGTATCCACCAGCGGCATGCCCTGCGGCCTCTCCCGACCTGGCTCTGTCTAAGCCTCGGCATCTTCGCCGGCTCTGCGCGGTTCCTCGAGTCCCCCCGCCACCGCCGAGCCGGGCGAAAGGAGTTACTACAAAATCTCTGCCAGCTCTGGTGGCACACGCAGAGCGGCTGCGGGTGGCTTAGGCCACCGCGGAATGACTGTGAGCTGCCTGCCATGCTCCGGCTCCCCTGCCAACCCGAGGTCGGAATTATTCCGTGCGGTGCTGCCTTCTCCCCAGTCAGTCGAGAGGCCAAGGCGGCCCAGTTCAAGGTCACTGCCTAGTTTGCACAAAGTGGTTCTGCGCGTATGCAAATGAGGCAGGGCCTTGGGTCCCGAAGGGAGGTGAGCAGGAGCTGGGCTGGCCCAGAGAGGGGAAATGAGAAGCGGCGAGTGGGGAAGGTCTGTACCCCAGCTCGACCTCTCAGCTCTCTCTAGGTCGTCCTTTGGGGCATCTTGGGCTTGGGACAAGATATTGTCGGGTTCAGACAAGACTGATGGGTGGTGGTAGGGGGCTCAAACTCTTCTTTCTTCTGCTTCGCTAGCTCAGCCCGGGGTCAGAGCCCCCTGTCTCCCAGGCCCCCTTATGCGACTCAAGAAGATCGGAAGGTCCCTCCCCCTGTGCTGTCTTCCAGGGCTCTGCAGCCTGGAGGAGCAGGGTGTGAGAGGAACCTTGGATGAGGGGGCCCAGTCAAGCTTTCAGGCTCACACAAACGGCCCGGGGTCAGCAGCGCCCTTATCTCCTCCAAGTCTTCTGTGGCTCCGTTGGGCCCCCTCCCACCACAAGATCCCAGCCCGATTGCCACTCAGGAAATGAGGAAGGGGTGGGGAGGGGTCCCAGGCGGGAATATCTGGGAGACCATCTCTCCACTCCTCACCTGAACTTTCTTCCCTCATTTTCACTGTCTTTTCAGCGCAGGAATAGTTAATTAGTTTCGCGGCTCTGACATTTTCTCCCTCCGCCAGCAGAGGATCTCCTCCGCCTAGTAAATTACTGAGTGTCAGGAAAGGTGTGGGGACCTAGTTAAAAAAAAAAAAAAAAAAACAAAAAACGCACCCTCTCCTCAACACCACACCTACAGCCGCTGGCAACGTAAGAGGAGCCCAGGGCCAAGGTCTCCGTGGACCTCGAAGCTCAGCATGGGGTGAGGACTACCTAGAGTGCCCTCTGTCACACAACCAGCCGCTCCCTCTGACCATGGCCTCTGGCCAGTCCTGCTCAGGGGAAAGGCTGAGATCTGCTTGGGCTCTGCTCTGCCCAGCTACCCAACTGCTTCCCAAACCAAGCCTCCAGTTCCAGGCCGGGGCGGAGATGGTCCTGGGCGGAGATGGTCCTGGGCACAGGCGGATTGCGTGGGGGCAACCGGCGGAGAGGCCAGTTGGGGTAGGAGGATGCGCTGCTAACCCCAAGGCTGACTGGGCTGGAAGAACGGGAACGGGGGCCCACTTACGTTTGGAGACTGAAGAGGTTCAGAAGGGTGCGGGGCAGGGGATCTCAGCCTCCAGGAACCCTCTGGATCGCCCCCTCTCCAAGGCGGCCCGCAAGCCCAGCCGAGGTATCTGAGGAGGGCGGGGTGGAGGCGGAGGCTTCGGCCAGCGGTAGGCGCGCGGGAGCCGAGTTGCAGAGCTTCTCTGGAGAGGCCGCCTTTTACGGGCGTTATTAGCGCCCCTGTCTAGACTGCAGACGACACCTCTGTGTGTAAACAGAGGCGGCGGGCTCTGGCGGGAAGGGGGATGGCGCGTCGAGGGGGCGAGTGGCCCTCTCCTTCTCTGGCCACAGGAAGATCAAGGCCTTTTCCACTCTCCCCCCCTTCCCAGTGCTCCCTGAGATGTCAAGGTCAGAAAGACCTAGTCACGGTCAAGGCTAAAAGAAGAAGAGCCTGGTTGGTTGCGAGAAGGCTATGGCCCCTTCCTCCTCCCAGAAGCTCCTGGCTCCCCAGGGCCCCTCCATCTTTCACCAGCGCAGGGCTGGATACACACCGGCCTGATCCAGGGCTTGGAGTTTTTTGAGGACCGGCCTTCCAACACCATCCAAGTCAGACTCAAGTAGATCTTGGTGTGTGGGGTCTCTTCAGAACAGAACAGAGGGGGCTGCTACAGGGTCCCCAGCTTCAATCCTTGGAAAGATGAAGAGTGTCCCAGGGGCTGCCCCCACCTACACCCACACAGCCCTGCCGACCAGCCGCCTGTGGAAAAGCATCTGGTCTGGAGACAGCCATGGAGGAGTCTCTCAAGAATTGCTGGCCTTGCGTCCTCAGGTGGGCTCCCGGCTGTGAGACTGACTGCTGGCCCAAAGGCCACTTGTGCTGGCCCTAGAAGGGGTTTTCTCCCCCAAATCAGGAAAAGCTCTAACTGAGTCCTCCCTGGCAGCCTGGTAGAGTGATCTCCAGAACGAGAGTCCTGTGAGGCTCTGGCTCTCCCAGGTCCCCCAGCTCTGGCCACAGAGTCACAGGGAGCAGGTGATGCCACTGGGTTATGAGAAAGATAGCAGGAACCTCAGTCCCAGAGAAGAGGACACCGCAATGCTCACAGTCCTTCTGACTTTTTCTATCCCCTTACACCTTCATATTTATTGCATCCTCACTCTCACACAGACACTAGGAGACTGGTCTTGGAAAGAAAAGCTTTTATAAATTTGAATGAAGAAAACACACACTCTACACCTTGAGATGAGTGCTCCCTGACAGCATTGTTGCACATGCACACACAGAGGCAGTAAAAACTGGGGAAATTCTGCACTAATCAGAGGCTCCATACACACACACACACACACAAAGATGCACACAGGTACACACACAGGCATGCGCACGCACACATACACACACACACGCTTTCACAGGAATGTCTCACAGAGTTCCTAGTGAGAATGCCAACTCTTGGAGGAAGGACAGTTAAGGAACCAACACAATCAGGGAATGAATCATTTTTTTTTTTCAACTCTAGGGAATGTGTGTCTCCCCAGAATACACACTCACACAATACCTGTCTCACACAGGAGTTTCCATTCTCGGACCTGCTTACTTTTATGGGAGAGGCATCCCCAGAACTGCTCCAGGCATAGTTAATCCAGTGAATGGGTGGCATCTTAAACACCCTGGCACACTGGGGTTCACTGGGACTCAGAAGTGCCACAGTGCCTGCCCGGGTCACTGGTGTCCCAGTGAGCCTGCACCAGCTTTCCCTCTCTTTTCCATCGCCCCCTTCTGGGGCCTTACGGCGGGTCCCTCCATGTGGGAAGACTCGCTCATTTGACTTCATGTGGGTTTGTGTGCTGAAGTGGAAGGATGCCTCAGAGAAATTTAGAATTCTCTTTCCCTACTGAGCCTCCAAGTTTCCACTGTGTCTACAGCTGTGTCATGAGACTACCCAGTGTACCCTCAAGAGGTCAAGAGGGGTGTGGGTCCATTAAGGAAGCCCCGAGGTTTCTTGTCTACTCACTTCCTTTTTTCTGATGAATTGAGCGTTTAGTGTTCAATTCTTTACATCTCAGGGAAGACTGAGGGGTTTTGGAGAGAGGTTAGAGTGGTGAGTGGGGAGAGAAAGGGGAGATGGAATTAAAATGAACCTTATTCCTGGGAGATTCATCTGTTTGCAACTCCTAAAACTGTATTGCTCAGCCTGGGATTCTTTGGTTAGTTAATCCAGGGTTGAGATGGAGAGAACAGGGTCGGCAGCCACATCAGTAGCAGAGCCTCCACAGAGGGTGAATCCTTCAGTCTGTCTCAGTCTCTCAGATTCACCGTGTGTGTTGTGTGCATCACACCCCCACCAAACATTTATTTAAATAAAACTTGAAGACCTCCAGCCATCAGGCAAAGAGAAACTGGAGCACTCTGAATTCCAATCCAATGCCTCCAGTCTTTCTGTATCTCAGGAGAGGAAACATATCATAAATAAAGTTGTTGCAGTAAAGATTTAATCTGAGATAACATTGTTTTAGGCTATATTGCTTTTTAAAAACTCTTTTAATCTGACAACTTAATGCTCTCATTAACTCAGCCGGATAGGAAGATGGGCGCAGATGGACATGACAGTGAAAACAAATTAGTGGCAGAGTCTACACAGCTCCTGATTGCCCGGAAGACTGAGGTTCCCAAGAAAGCTGGAGAATAGAAGCAAGGTTCCCTTAGCAAACTTGGGGCCCACAGCATCGGTGGGGAAGAAAAGAGAGCAGCTTGGGAATGCTGAGCTTGCATGCCGCCCCCCACCAGGGTTGGCTAAGGGGACCACTTCCTAGTTCCAGCTCTGAACTGTTGGCAAGGATTTGGGACCGTTGGGGCACAAGGTCCTCAAGAACCTAAGATTAGAGCCCAATTGCTGCCACCACCACCAGAGCATCCAGCTCCCAGATGGGATGGCCATTTTCTCAGCCCCAGGATCCAGATCTGAGCCCTGACTACTAACTGAAGTGAGCTCATTTACCTGCTGCCAGGCCTTTTTAGTCACTGATCACATCCTTCTCTCCGGAACCTAATCATTTGTTTGGGGCATCAGGATGGTAAAGAGTTTTCTCCTGTCTAGACACTATCAACAATCTGAATGACCAACTTAAAAAACTTAAGTAAAGTGAAATATGAGTTTGGGATGCACCTAGCCCGGTGTGATGTCAGTACTCTTGCCCTGGCCAACTCTGACTATGTCAGGGCAACAGAGCCTCCCCCACAGAGCCAGTGGACAGGAGTTTCAGAAGTAATCCAAGCAATAAAATTAAGGCAAAAAAAAAGATTTTATTTTAAAAACAGGTTTGTGGGTTCTTTTTTCTTTTTTGCATTCAATACATTGTCATTTAGACACCACAATACTATATACAGATACACATTAAAAAAAAAAAACCTATTTCTGATGAACATTTCAAAAGAACACTGTTTTGTAATGCGCCAGTGGGAAAGGAGAAGGCAAGCCCCCACACCTCCCCAGCACTGGGCTGGCCTTTGAGGAGGGAAATGTCAGTCAGGTCTAATTAGATGGCTACTTGTGACTATTTTGGCCTCCTGGAAGAAAAGGGCTCTCCTCTGGACAATGAGTAAAAGTGAGTAAAAGTGAGGCCGTCTCAGCTATTGCCTTGATGGAGAAGCGACTGGAGAAGAAATCTGCTGGGGGACCTACTCTCCATCCCCTTGGAAAAGAAGTCTGTCCTTTCCTTACAAAAAAAGTTCTGCTCCTGTGCCTGCTCTAATCTCAGCCTCAACACAGACAGAGAGATAGAGAAGACATATTTAGCAGCGTGGCGGGAGTTTCTGGGACCCAGAAGCAGAACAGAGGAGGCTGTGGGGACCCTGGTGGCTCCAGAGAAACTCACTTCCTTGCTTGAAGTGGGAGAGGCGATAGGTGGTCCTCGGCCAATTCTAGCTTTTGTTGAAGCAGATAAGAAAAAAAGAAAACCTAAGTGCTGTCTGTACTCTAATCACGATGCCAGATCCCTAATACTTATCATTAATGAGACTTTTAAAATACGCATGGAAAATCTTAAGTGGGATATCTTGCCTAAATAAGGAGTGCCAAGGGGCTGGGAGCAGGAAGAGGGACTGAAAGGAAAGTAGGAGCTCAGCAGGTCCTGCACCCCAGTGGCACACTCAGTGGGGATGCCTGTCTACCTGTCTGCTGGGGCAAAGGATGAGGCAAGAATGGGATCATTCAGAGTTCCCCAACTCTGCTTTGGTTGGAATGATCTTCGCAGCTGGCGAGGGGAGAGGGGTGGAAGGCCAGAGGGAGTGGAGGCCAGCTGCCTTTCTCCTCAGTCCACTCAGACCCACCTCCAAAGCTGTTAAGGCCAGGTAGGTCCCCTCTGCATACGGGTGGGGGTTGAGAATGGGGTGGGGAGTAGAGGGTAGCAGAGCCCACCATCTAATATTTTCTGCCTCCCTGCATTCCTCTTTCTGGTTAACGTTAAATATTGGTCTGCACCCGGGAGAAGGGTCCTTCTGGTGAGTTCAGATATGGTACAAATCGGCGACATAAATAGACAGGGTAGGAGCCGGTGGGCGGATCAGGTAGAGTGAAGGTGAGGTGTTTTTGATTTGCTGACCACTTTCTTCTCTTTGACCCGACGGTTCTGGAACCAGATTGTGACCTGGCGCTCCGAGAGATTTGTAGTAGCCGAGATGCGCCGGCGCTTCTCTTTGGTGATGAACTTGCTGGCCGCGTACTCCTTCTCCAGCTCCTTCAGCTGCACCTTGGTATAGGGCACACGTTTCTTGCGCCCGCGCCTGTAGCTGTTGACTTCGGGCTGTAGGGGGACCACATCTGGGGGGAGAAAGAAGGCAGGCAGCAGGAAGTGAGTCACACGGCTGGAGGTGCAAGGCACAGGGACTCACAGGGGGCAGGCGGATTGTCCCCAAATCCTTTGCACCTCTGCTATTACCAAGGCTACAGCTGAAGTGAGGACACTGGGGTATTGCCTCTGGCTTGAACTTTAAAGGCGGGAGGGGGGCTGCCAAAAGCTCAGAAATCAAGATAAATAACGTTTTATATATTATACCTATATGATTATCAAAAAATTCATGATAAAATATCGAAATTTTAAATGAATGCAGGACCAGTACTACTGATTTTTCTTTTTGCCTCAGCCTCCAATCTGGTTCTGCACAGCATTCCTTTTCAGAATCCTTGTTCCCGTAGAGGGATCCCTCCAAATTTCATCCTCCTCGGCTAGCCTGCAGGATTACAAGTATTCAGGAAAATTCCTCTTTCCTAGCAGTTAGATCACTTGGGAATCGGTCAGTTTATACTCGGCCCAATTATTAGAGGAAGGTGTCCTCTTGTACGCTTGAGGGCGAGCATGGCGGGCAGGGAGACTGTTTCAGTCAGCACAGACCATCAGGCGGGGCCTCTTGCCTTCGGTCATCGGCTCTGTACTGGGAATCTGTGGCCAGCACCAACAGCTAGAGAGAAAAGTGTCCAGGTGAAGCCAGACTGCCTGGGAGCCAGTCTCTCAAGGAGTCCAATATTGTAAGCCACTTAGTAACATCCCAGGTGAGAATGTAAGAAATCAGGTCCCTAGAAGTAGAGAGTCCACACCCCAGGGTGTGCCGGCCAGAGAAGACACACCAAGAGAGCCCCTCTTGGGTTAAGACCAGCGGTTCATATAAATTTTCTACAAAAAGAAATCAGCGCCCCTCCCCTGCCCTCCCTCAAATGTCCATTCAACAAGACAGAGCAATTCTGATCTGGTTCTCCATCCTCATCTTTCCACCAAGACTGAAGGAAACTCTCCAGCCCATGCAGGAACCCTAATCCTAAACTCTACCTTGCCATACCACTGCTAGCTCAATTTCTTTCTGCTCTGTGAGAATGTCACAGGAACTAAAGGCTAATGTGCATCACTTACAGCCCCTCTTCCACTCCAACCTCACCCCTGTCAATAGAAAGGTCCTTGCAACACTTTCAAGGAAAGTAAGGAACTAGGGAGATGATCTGAATAACTCACCCCTCAACTTTAAAAAATGTAATTGGCTGACTTCTTCCTGCAGGATCGAATGAGTAGGTCTGAATAAGGTTTTCTCTTCATTCTTACTGCCCTTTGGAAGTGTAGACACGGTCTAGAATAAGGGCACAAGGCTCTTTCTGAAATGCCTGTTCTCACCTTCCCTTTCTTCTCTCCTCTCTTTCAGACTTTTGTCTACACAGGACAGGAAAGAAGAGGTCACTGTCACAGGCAGGGAGAAATAAAGTACATGGAAAGAATATGGGAGAGAGGGGATTCCAATGGCCTGGTCTGGCTGTCTCCAGGATGACAATTTCTATGGAAAATTGTTGGACTTGTCACTTTTCTCTGCCTATGTAGGAAGAGGCTAAATTTTTTTTTAATCTGAAAAACAAAACAACTTCACTTTAGCAGAGCAGATCCTTTACGTTAAAAAGGATTTTTTTTTTGCACAAGATAATTTTTTTTTAAAAAACTCTCAGTTCTCAAATATGGTTTGCTCTTACAGATGTAACTATGATTTGAAAAATTGATGAATCTGGAACAACAGTAAAAAACAGAAGGTAAGTAGTGATATATGAGGTTATTATTTTTTAATCCTTGGAACATCTTTTTAAGGCTTATTTTATTAAACCCATTTTACAAGATAAGGAATCTGAGGCTCAGAATAGGTTTAAAAAAAACTCAAGTGGCAGAGCTGGGTTTTAAAACCAGATTTTTAGGCTCAACATAATGACACAGTAAGTTCTAAAATGGAAACAGACCACCTGGTACAATTTAGCTTTAAAATACCTCCTTTTCCCTGGAAAATAAATGGGATAGAAGTGGGTTTGTGTTTCTGACTTAACCAGATAATCGTCCCTGATTTGTTAAACGTCATTTTCTGAGACAGCTCACAATTATCTACCTGATTTGGGCTCTCCTAAACCCCAACTATAAATTTCCCATGAGGTTTAATCAACAAACCCTAAAAGAATCAGTTTTTGAAAAGCAGATAACTGGTCTAAATTGGTTAGTTTTCTCTACAGTATGCCAAGGGTTGACCTGGCCAAGCTTTCCCTGGATCAGACCAAACTTCCAGTTATTTTGGGCAGCTGGGGAAATACCTTCAGCCTTGCCTTCTCAAAGAAGCTCCCTTTCATTGTCTTCCGTCTTGTCTGGAAAGGAAGTGGGATCTATAGATATAGAGACATCTGGAAATTTAGGCCCTGAGTTGTGTCTATACTACCTAAAGAAAGTAGAGGACTTAGTGATTAATTTTACAATCAACCTTTCAGAGAATATGCAAGCATGCAGGCACACACACACACATACACACACACACACACACACGCACACACACCCTACTTCATACCTGGGAACCCAAAAGATACTTTTGAGGAGCAAATAAAAAATCAGATCGATGCTTAGCCATAGCTCTCTCTTGGGGTCCTGTGTACATGTTTCTACCACCCACTAGATCTTGCCTACCCTCTCCCACAACAGGGCTCTGGGCTCCAAAGAGGACCTAGTTCTGCTAGAAATCTTAGCCACTCTTCTCAACCAAAATCCAATGGCTTATCAACAGAGACTTTCAGTATGACCCAAAGAGCCCATTATTTCTTTTTCTCTATTATTCTCTCCCTCTTATCCTATTTGTCTCTGTCTCTCCCTGTCTCCCCACCACACCCACCTTCTCTCTTGGAATCTCTGTCAAAATTAAAAATTGTCTATCCTCACTATAGGAAGGAAAAAAAGAGCAATAAAGCAAGGGTCTATATAATTGGGTGAAGGGAGAAGCCACAACTCATTTTGGCCCTAATTATCTGGATCTTTCTGAACAATTGCCTTCATCTCCCACACCAGCCTAGACTGCCACAGATGAGGTTTCTCAGAGCCAGAGGCACTGAAGAGAGACAGTAGTGTTTATGCTGAGATGCTGCCGAACAAACCACAATTGCATAGACAGAGTTATCTGGCAATCTCACTACTTCTAAAAGGGCTCTGTGTGGGTAGAAAGATGGAGGGTGTCTGAAGATAATTTCTTATTCATCTGCCTTTTGCCTGTACCTCTGCACTGAGATACACCAGCCGGTTTCTATTTCCACACTGGGAATGTGTGAGCACATAGCTGATGAGACATATTTGGTTTTATATCCGTTTTCATGCCATAATTTGCAAGTGTGTTAAATCTCAGTTGGCTTGTATGATTTTTTTTATGTTAAAGATATTTTTCCCTAGGAGGCTGTGATCAAAAAGTGCTTACTTTTAGCAGTGTTTTGTTTTTTTTTTTTCTGGGCATCTTTAAGGTGTTTATTTAGCTCAGATTTATTTCTGAGCTCCTCTTGAATCTCTCACTCACTCCGCATGCAGACACAGCAATGCCAGAGCAGCTCCTTCTCATCCCCTCTTCACACTAAACCAACTGCCCACTGCTCTGCCCACAGTGGGGCTGGTGGGCATCCGCCCCTCTGCCCTTCAGCCCCTTAGCATGGTCTGTTGGCTACCAGCTACCCAAGTGGGAATTCCTGCTAAATCCCCACCTCCCAAGGATCTTCCCATCTAGGTGAGAAGAGAAATTAAAGGGTCATATCTCCATAACACATTACTGTACACCTACATGTGAGGTGCTTATTGTCTAGAAAAGTGTTATTATGTGTTTCATATTAGATAGTTAATAACATAAATCATATTATATAAAAATATAGTCAATGCAAAGTAGGTAATGCATGATGCCGTACACTAAAATTCCATCATCCTTAAATCTTCTGGCAGTCAGAAATTGGCTGTCTAGTGTGGGTCCCACCTTGGTCAGTTGTATTATACTAAGTCATCTTAGAATATTTACAAGAATATTATTTGCTAATATTATTTGCTACTTTGTAACATCGTCCAGTATTTTTTTAAACTGTCTGCTCTTTCCCCAATCCCGGATGCAGAGGAATTTCAGGCCCACCCTAAGGAGGTCTTCAAGTCTTCCCAATGAAAATGTCCCTGGGTCCCCACAGAGAGCCAGGACGGGGCCCTCTCGGTAGTAGGAGGAAGCATATATGGCTGTTCTGGGCCCCCAGGACCCTTGCAAGCATCAGAACGGAACCAGCCAACCCTCTTCCACTGAGCTCTGCTTATATATAATTAGAGCAGACTCAAGATCTGGATTCATTGAATCCTGATTTCACAGCATTGAGCTGAATCCAAAGCTCCTGATGTGATTTTGAGAACTCTGGAACTGGTCTTTTCCTCTGGGGAGTGGGGGGTGGGTGTTGCGGGATTCTCTCCTGTTCAGAGATAGTCTCAGTTGGAGGGGAACAGAACACCAGTGAATTCCAATCCCCCATCAAATACATAGCCAGGCAATTCCGAGGAGTTCCCAGCCTGGGCCTGGACCTGATTCCTTCAAATACAAGCCTTCCCCGAAACCTCATCCTCACTCCCCTCTTTCTGTGTCTAAGGCATGGGTAACTCTCTCCCCGACGTTTGGCGGAGTTGGTAGTGCGGGTACACACACAGGATATGAGCCCTACAGACAGGCAAAGAATTTCATATCCCAGGAGAGGGATGCAAACACCCTTTTTTTCCCAAACCCTCTCCAGAGATTTCAGTTCCCTTGCTTCTCAACAAACAGGAAATTCGTGGTCAAATTCTTAAATCAAGAAATAAAAAGAAAACTTCTAAAAATTAAAAATCTACATTTCTGTAGACCCCCGGCAAATTAGACCCGTATTTTAAAAACAGCAACAGCAACAAAACACCTGTCTAGTGCCTAAATGTTCTTGGAAATTCAGGCCAAGAAAATGCTTGGGGTTCTTATTTTTTCCTCCAATTGATTCGGTGGCTTGAGCGTTTTTGTTCTAATGGTTTTAGATTCCAAGGCACCCAAGGCCCACCCCACCCCCCATTTCAGGCCAGAAGCGCGTTTAGGGGGCCAAGAGCCACCCGTGAGACTGGAGCCCGGCGAAGGGGGAGGAGGCGAGCTCCCTGCTGGAGCGGAGCCGGCGGCCCGGCGCTTGGGCGCCTGTGATTGCTTCACTCTCGGCCGGGCAGCTCTGGGGAACGTGTCGGAGCAGATTTCTTCCCCGGCGCATTCCTCAGCGCAGCTCGCCTGGCCGGCTCCATCTGCAGCCCAGCAAAGCCGGCGCGCCAGGGCCAGACGGCGGGGGTGGCTGGGGCGCGGAGCCCCAGGGCAGACAGGGCTGGGAGGGGTCCCTGGCGGCGGCCGCGCTCCGGACCCTTCCTTACCTGGAAAAGGAGACTTCCAGAGGTGGGCGGACTGCGACTGTTCCTTTGAGCAGTACACCTGACTATCCCAGCCGTTGGAGAGAGCCCAGTGCTGGTAGCCTTCGACGGGGATGAGCGCGTCGTGACGCGGCTCTGGGTGTCCGCTGATCCCAGGCACCACCGACACGTCTAAGTAGCCGGGCATTGCCTGGTAGGAGCTGGCGAAGCTGGGATAGAAGGCGAACTCCTTGGCCCTGGAGGACAGGTCGTCACCGGGAAGGGCGCCCGACGGCTCGGGGTACTTATCGCCCGAGTGATAAGCGCAAGGCTTTTGCTGCAGGTTCACGTTGTGCGACAGGCGGCAGCCGTAGTAGCTGCCACCGAACGGGTAGCCATAGCCCAGGGTGGCGCTGGATGAGGTGGGGGGCGCCGGTGGCGGGGCGCACTGGCGCGCCGCCTCCGGGGCCGGGATGTCCGTGTAGACGGCGCCCTGAGGGGCGCCCAGGGGAGCCGGTGGGCGGCCCAGCACGGGGTGCGGAAGCAGATCGCGGCAGTGGCTGGCGGGGCAGCTGTTGCCCAGCCCGTCCATGCTTGGGGCTTTGCCGGGACTAGCTCCGCTGCAGCCGACCCCCGCTCCGCCCGCGCCGCCGCCTCCCCCGCCGCTACCGCCGCCGCTGCCGCTCTCCGCCGCGCTGTCCTCATAGACGTACATAAGGCTCTCCGGCCAGCGCGGATGCAGGAGCAGCGAAGTCGTCATGACATGATCTGCTCGAGCTTTTTAAAAACTCCACTTGCCAGAGGCTGCGAACTAGGGAGACACCTCGCTCCTTTTTCCCCTCCCCCATCCCTCCTCCCTTTCCTCCCCACCCCTCCCCTCCTCCTCCTGGTGTTTCCACCGCCCTCCCCACCTTCCCTCTACGCATGCGGGTACACTTCATTAAGAAATCACCGGCTCCCGCCTGCCTCCCCTAGGCCACCCTCCCGCGCTCACGTGACACCGGCAGTGCACGTGACCTCCTGGTTGGGTCTCCTGGGGTTCCCACCCCTAGAGGCGGGGCGGGGCGAAAGGGGAGATGTCTCTGCTGATTGGCTCTCGGGGGGGCAAAAAGGAGGGAGCTGGGAGATTTAAAGGGACAGGGTACCGCCCCCCCCCTCCCCCGGCAGGCCCCGGGGAGGGAGAGTGAGGAGGGTGAGGCTGAATTTGGCCGACGCAAAGGGGTCTGGCGAGGACAGACAGTTACTGGGCGCTTCATCCTATGCTGAGGAGGCGTACGGGGAAGACTGATTCCAACCCGCAAAGGTCTCTGACTGTATTGGGGCTTGGAGCTAAGGGTGGAGGAGACATCGTAGTTTTTTTTCTTAATAAATAAAAAATCTAGAAAGCACGCGGAAGCGCACCAGCAAGGAGTAGGGAGCCCCGGATCTGGCTGGAACCCGACGCCGACGCCGAGGAGCAAGACTTTGATGTCGGGATTGGGTTTCCATTTCCCACTTCTTTCATACACTTTCTCCAAAGCTCCAGTTGTCTGACAGGGACCCTCTCTAGTCTAGTTGCCCTCAGGTCTTCCTCCAGCGGAGCAGAAAACTGAGAGAATGTAATAACTCCCAGACACAAACATCATCACACCGAGGGCAGGATGCTCTCAATGAAAAATTGAGATAGAATAAAGGAGAGAAATGGAGGCATTTCAATACACAGTAGACTTTAAAAGCCTCGGAGTGAGATTTTTCAAAGGAAAGGAGGAGGAGGAGCAGGGATTCGGTCTAGGAAAGCTGAAAATCTCACATCCCTGGATGCGAACCAGAGCACGCGCTCTCAGATCCATACACAAAAGGAACGTGGCATGAGGGAGAGCAGGCAGCGCTGCCCCATTGGAGGAACGTTTCCCAGGCACTACTCTGGGAGACCCCAGGAAGCTCGACCCCAGCCCCGCGGATCCGTCGCCGCCCTCGGCCATAACCTGAGGGGCCAGGCAGTCTGGATCAACGCAATTCCCAGCCGGATAACCCCAACTTTAGCTCCCAGAGCGTTCTTGGAGTCATTCCCGTTTAATGTGAAGTGTTTCAATGCTTTGAAATTACCTAATCTTTCAAGAAAAAAATCAACACCAATTTATTTTCTTAAAAAAAAAAAAGCCACCCTTTTCTCTCCTCCCAATTTCCTGACTTGTCGGACTTCTTTGCTCAGTTTGGATACCCCTTTCCAGAGAGCATCTCGGTGGGATTGAGTCATGTTCCCTTTCAGCACAGGGCCTCCCTGAGGAGAAGCGGTAATAAACAGAGAAAAAAAAAGAGGGGAGAGGGGCTGCGGCATCTCCATCTTCCCTGTCGCTGCTAAACATGTTCAATGCTGGGTGCTCCTGTCCAGACAGCACACAGGCCGTGCTGAGGCAATAGCATCCGGCTAAGCCTAACCCACTGGATCCCTCCAACTCGAGGAGAGCAAGTGGCCAGGTCTGTACTGAGATCTGGCGCATGGGCCAGCCGCCTCCCTTCTCCGTGTAGGGGCAAGGTCGTGTTTGACGATGGAGAGCGCCCTGGTGTGGGTGAGTTAGGATAAGAGCTGTAATCCTTATCTGTGTGATCTTCATTCGGACAGACTACCTCAGAATTCCAGAAAGAAGGCTTTGGGCTGGGCCAGCTACAGTAGGAAGAAAAATATATCAGGAATCTCGGAAACGTCAGCAGGCTAACTTGAGTGCGTATTGAGGGCAATGATGGTGGAGGGAAGAGGGACGGGTAGAGAGGAAGGTGGATCTTGCTAGGAGCCAATTCTTGGCTAAGAAACAGGCTTCTCTTTTTTGGGGGCCCCAAGGTCAAGATAAAAGGAGGAAAGCAAACAGGGCCTGGCTAGTCTAGACTGGGTCCTGTGACCTTGGCCCCCAAGTCTGCCTGCTGTCTGGCTGGTGGGGGTGGATGGATAGAGAAGTCCGCTGCTTTCCCAGAGGCAGGTGTTGGGGTGGTGAGAGGCCCTGGCTTCCCCTTCTCTGAAGTGCCGGTCCGAGTCCCCACAAAGAACCCCTGGGCGAGGTAGACCGGGCTATGGGGTGCAGCCGGGAGAAACAAACGGCCTGAAATGGCAACCCCATTCCTGGGACTCACTCCAGGGTCCGGGGAATGGTCTAGCCCAACGCGTCTTCACCCCGCCAGAACCCAAAGACAGACGAGTCCCTCTAGCCTTTGGGAATAAGGGGCAGAATAGTGAAAGGCTCTGGGTACCGGCAGCCCAGCAATAAATAAAATTAATAGTATGTTCTTTTCCAGGTTTATATAAGGGCATTAACTATTCCTATTGCAATGAGATATAGATTTAATTAACCCAGCAAATTTACAGTTCCATTTATTATGGGCGCTGTGCGGTGAAAATTTAGCGACTGGTGGAAAGAGAGGGAAAAGTCCCCTTCCTTCAAGGAAGACCAGCCGAAGATATAGGCCCCCAAGAGACTAGAGAGAGTGGGAAGGCTGCAGCGAAAGTTCAGGACCTAGGGCGTTGAAAGCGCTAGAGAAGCGTCCGCAGGCTCTGAACGATCCCTCACCCTTTTTTCTCGGTTCCCCAAGACCTTCTGCACCTGAAACTGCCGACTCCAAGAGTGGGGCGCCCCGGGAGTGGGGAACGAGGCCTCGAGGAGAGAGCCTGGGCCAGGAGGCTCAAAGTAACCTTGTCGGTTAACTAACTTTAAGCCTAGGGTCGCTTCTCCCTCCTCCCTCGGAAAAAAAAATGTGGATCTCACTGAGACACAAATGAAAGCAAATTAAACACTGCAGGAGAATATGCACTACTGGAAAAGTCTTAATTACATCTCAGAGGCGAGGAGGCGATCCCGCCCTTGAAAGCCAGGCGCTGAAATCCTCTGCCCGGGCGCTCGCTCACCCCCTACCACGCGGCCACACCTCGCTCCGCCGGGGGCTTAGCAGAGGGATGGTGGAGCTGGACTGCGGTTGACAGGAAGTCAAGGGGAATGAATAGGAATATGACCCTTCGATCTCTAACTGTGATGTTGGTGTGTGGAGGAAAGGACGGAGCATTTCATCATACCAAAGGAAAATGGAAAACAGATCCTCTAGCCCCGTACAGAAGCCCTGGGCTGCGCTCTCCGCTCTTTTTTTCAAAGGGACATTTGTGATAGCAAGACCACGGGAGCCGCTCTACCCTCAGCGTCCTCTATGGACTGGGTTCACTGCTAAGTTCAACTCTGAAATTCTTGTTTTCAGAGGCTCCAATATATAAAAGCGATATTCGATGTGCCTTCCTACTGGAAGCGTGTGTGTGTGTGTGTGTGTGTGTGTGTGTGCGCGCGCGCGCGCGCACGGTGTAGGTGCGTGCACATGCTTAGCCTGTGTTTTGGGGGTTGTGGGCAGGCTCCATGCACTGTTTCAGCACGTGTACTTGTGGATAAAGCTCAAATGTATGCATGAAGATATCTGGCTCGAATCCTCTCTGTGCAAATAAAGATCTCTGCTGGTCTGTTTCTTTCTCTGGATACACAGTTTATATTCTCATCCTGCTTTCTACTTCGGAGAAGGCGATGGTACCCCACTCCAGTACTCTTGCCTGGAAAATCCCATGGATGGAGGAGCTTGGTAGGCTGCAGTCCATGGGGTCGCTCAGAGTCGGACACGACTGAGCGACTTCATTTTCACTTTTCACTTTCATGCATTGGAGAAGGAAATGACAACCCACTCCAGTGTTCTTGCCTGGAGAATCCCAGGGACAGGGGAGACTGGTGGGCTGCCGTCTATGGGGTCGCACAGTGTCGAACACAACTGAAGCGACTTAGCAGCAGCAGCAGCAGCTCTCTACTTAGACATCTCCAGGAGAATACCAGGAAAATGAGGAAGCAGATGTCTGTGTCTTTCTCTAGATGAGGGGTGAAATTCCTGGCCTGCTGTGTTAGAGACCAAGTCGGAGGGGTAAGTTAGCAGCATTTGGAGCAGGAGCTCTCAAGCTTGCCGCACACACCGCAGGGTGGGTGTAGCTAGAATATCAGGGAGAAGGGAATGAGAGAAATGAGGTTCTTGTGCCCCATATTCAGTGCCCAGATCGCCTTCTCTGGAAATCAAGCATCAGTTGATTTCCCTTCATTTCCCTGCCCCCATGCTCCTTTTCCTCTGTTTCCTCTATATTCTCCAGAAAAAGGAAAGGAAAAGGGGAAGAAAAAAAAAGAGTTTGAAGCTCTGAAGCTCCTGCCCCCCCCCCCTTTATGGGAGAAATTCCAGTTTTAAAAAAAGAGGAGGGAGTGGGTTGAGGCTGCAAGAGAACAAAGAGCCTTACCACCATGGGGTCTGGATTCTTGCCCAGACTTGGGGCCTTGGTGGGCGGGCATAGAGTTTGGGGGGCCCTTTCAGGTCCAGGATACAAGCTGCAGGCAGGATGGAAAGGAGGTTTATAGAGGACAGAGGACATAGGACTTGAGCTAACTAGGAAAAAGGGGGATTTGGGGGATGGAGAGGCCACAAACAGGAAGGGGTGGGAGTTGGGGGAGCGGGGGCTATGGTAGAGCCTTCCACACATTCAGCGGAAATTCCCAGTGGGTCACAAAGGGTGATACTGGTGGGGAAAGAAAGAAAAAGGACTGATCCTGAGACTCCCTGGCCCTGCCCATTTCCCTCCTTGACTCCTTTCCCCCCACCTCCCTGGCTCTAGCATGAAGATGCAATGCCACTCCCAGGCTCCTGGATTCCTTTGGAACCTTCACTTTCTCTCTCCACCTGCACAGCCTGGACTTGGAGGGGATCTACCCAGGCCTTTCCTTCAGCCTGAAGCATCTTCCACCTTTATTGTTCTCCCTCCTTGGGCCACTCAATTGAGGGAAGATGGGACCAGCCAGGATGGGTCGAAGCATTGCTGTGTTCCTAATTTGCTTTCTGTTCTCAAACCCAAACTTGCTTTCCTCCAGGCCCTATTCACTTCCCTCTCTTGGACATCAGAGAAACTTAGCCTCCTTGTCAATTTAAGGTTGCAGTGCTGGCTGAGAGTTTGGGAAGTCATGTTAACATTCCTCTCCGGTTCTGCAGGGATCCACAGGAAGGTGGGGGATTAGGCTGCCATCTCCAGTCTTTTCCTGGATTCTCCTCCAGCCTACCCTCAATCACAGACCCTGACTGTTGTGCTCTGTGGTTGAGTGGGGGGATCAGGAAGCCTCCTCCAGTGGGCTCCAGGATTCCTACCTCAGCCCTCTTTCTTCCACTGCTTCCCATCCTGGCCCTCTCAGCCCTGCCAGGCTCCACACAGAGACCCTTTCCAACCCTCCCCAACCTCTCCTTCCCCAGCCCCACCCCCGTTTCTAATTTTCATTCTTCCTATTCCATTTTTCTTTTTCAGCAGCAACTCTGTCAGTCACTTGCCCTCCCACCACCCAACATGGACAGAAGTTCTGGGAATAAACAGAGTTAAGAAAATTAACAAAGTATCTCTCCCTCTTCTTACTGCCCAGAGTCCCTATCCCTACTTCATCTCTGCAGTGGAAGAAGGCCCCCTGTCCCCCTCCTCTTCCCCCAAACACCTCCTCCTTTTTGGAAACCCTTTAAAAACAGACAAATAAAATCTCTCCTGGTTTTAGGGCCTGTCTGAGAGGGAAGTCCAAGTTCATTTTCAAGTTAGACAAGGGAGCTGAGGGGGGTTGGGGAAGAGGTGGAGGAGTGTTTGCTAGGGGCTGTATTTGACTTCCTTGCAGAGATCTAACAACAGGCTCTTTTGGTCAGAAAGCCAACAAACCCGAACACTTGAAAAGGTATTTATCACTTTTGATAATTTCGTCCATCTTCTAAAGTTTAAATTTGGGGCTCCTAGAAAGGAGACAGACCATCTCTTCTCTTCTCGTCCCTTCTTTCCCTTCCCCCTTGCCTTTCTGTGTGTTTCCTTAAGATTTCAGATTACTTTAAAAGAAGATAATGGAAAATAACATTTTTCTGAGAAAGGATTGTAAACCTCAATACAGCATTTTTCTGGATCAAAATGGACTGTTTTTCCTGTCCCAAATAAGGAATAAATATAAAAAGCATAGCTGAAGGGGTGAACATTTCTTCTCTAGGTGAAAGTATGCCCTCAATTCCATCATGAAGCTGATTCCTGGAGTTTAGTGGCTCCTAAGAGGTAGATAGAGACGGTAAGAGGTTATATGTATATTTCATTATGAGGAAGGGGGGAAATTATACTCTAAATGGATTACAGCCTAGTTCTCCCCATGACCAGATACCCTCAGAAGTAACATCAGAAGATGCATTCTAATCATTCTAATTTGAAAGTAGTTGAGCTGGACACCAGAAATTAAAGAACTTTCAGAAGATCCCTCACCAAAAGAAAGAAAATGTAGTTTTCCTATCTCCAAAAAAGAAGGAAATGAAAACCCAAGACTCAACTAAAGGGGGAAGAACACCTCTTTGCTAAAATAGCTGATCTTGCTTGAGAAATATGGAGCAAAAAGGCAGGAGGAAGATTCAGTAGGTACTTGGAACAAGATTTCTGCTGGTGGCAGTTAATTCCACTTTCCTAAAAAGATAAAATTTGGTGAACTATTAGTGACTGGAAGGAAACTGTCCCTATGATATCTGTAAGGAGGGGACTGCTAGATTGTCTCTCCCCCACTGTCTCCTCCTTCTAACCCGTTTCTCCTCTAGAGTGTATTTAGAAGAATTTTCTCTCTTAGTTATGGTCTTGTACATTCACGCAGTAAAGTCGATGAAATCTAAAGAACTAGAAAGGAGGATTCGGACATCCATTTTCTCTCTTCTGAAAGATTACCACACTCACTTGCATAGTCAGAGGAAATTTAACTTAGATAAGAAAAAGTATATTTCAAGGTATAGAGGACACCTCAGACTTCTTGCATGTGATGGTCTTCAGCATTTCTGGGGAGCATGACTGTAGCATCCTGGTTTTTGAACACTGTTGGATAGTTCACAGGCTGGGGAACATGCAGGCAATGGCTGTGCATTGTGCTGAGGTGCTGGTGGGGGTAGGCTGAGGATGGTGAAAGAAAGGGAAACACAGCCAGGATTTGAGCTTGGGGAGACCTTGAGAGGATCCTCTGACTCCAGCTCTCTACAGTGGTGATCTTCTCTCCTTCAGCTGAGCCACTATAAGCAAATGGATAGGAGAAAAGATCACCCTTATGTCCGCAGAGATGCTATTTCTAAGGGGTTAAGGAAACCTTGTGCAATTCCTCTCTTACTCTGAGGACTTAGGACAATCTTTTTCCTGCTAGAATTTGCATTTGTGATTTGAAGCACTAGTAATTTTTTCAGTGCTTGGTTTATTAATGGAATTCTCTCCAAAGAAGTATTATAGATGTATTTCTCTCATCTATTATAGACCTATCATTACTAAACAAATAAATATGTAATATATGCTTTGTTAGATGTTAAGGGAACTTTAGATAAATATTAACATAAGATATGTACCCTCAGATACCCATCTCCATCTAATTAGGTACTCTTCGTAAAAAAATTAATAATATTTCCCTTGAATATGAAACATAATCACATTTAAATTTTTTTAAATTGAAAGCCAAGCCTTTAATTGTCTTTATGCCAGTGCTGAGATGTGTGTGGAGAGTCTGATGGACCTGTGGTTTGGTGGGTAAAAACATATATTGACACAGACACATGGGTTTGATAATCTACCCTCACCAGTGTTTTCTCTGATGCAGTTAGCTATCAAGCAGAGATGGTATTCAGGCATGTATGTAAGGCAGAAATGCTTTTTCTTAACAATTTTGCTAAAAGCCTTCTATTTAAGAGAGAATAAAGACACTATGTCTGACGATATCCAGGATGAACTTTGCAGTATATAATTCTCAGACCCATTTCACCCCAGCCATCACTTAGCGGAAGGAATTACGTGCCTGCCAGAAACCAAATTGCCATCTAGCCAAACTGGGCAGAGTCCAGGAGTTGGCACTGTTCTTTCAGAGCATTTTTTTTCCCTCTGCACAGATTTGTAGGAAATTTGGGTCACTTCTGGAGCCTGGATGGCTAGTTCCCTTAGTAAGAGCAATCACTGCCGCCTGGCTCCGCCGAGAACGCGGCACCAGCATCTAATTCCTTTCTCTTTTCTTTGTGGATTGCTCCGAAGACTTCGAGAGCTCTTCCGTTAATTTAACAGGCTGATTTTGTTTGTGTTTTTTGCATGATAATTATTCAGTATTTGATTTCACTAACTCCGCCTAAACCGGAGCTTGGCAAAGCCGCTTCATCCGGGAGCATCAATGACCGAGCCATGAGGACAGCGGGACGAGCGCCCGCGCCGGCAAGCTCCCGCTCCACACCCCGTGGCGCCAGCGCAGAACCAGGGGACAGTCACAATCACAACTCACACCCGTAATCCTGACTGATGCACTTGGGTGCCCTCCGTGGGCACTGATGGCCGAGCACAGCCATTTCTCTGTGAGTGAGTACATTTCTCTTTGGGGCGGTGAGTACATTTCTCTGTGGGGCAGAGCGGACTCTAATGAGATCCCAGAGAGCTCTGGGCGTGTGGGGAGGCCCGGTCCGCTCAGGTGACTGGAATTCAAGAGCGTGCTGCTGCGATCTGATGGTCCTGGAAGTTGGTCCCTGCGCCTCCGGGGGTTCCTGTGCTTATTTGAAAGGACGCATCCTAACTGCGGATTTTTTGTTGATAACCACCACTGTCATGTCCAAGAATCAGCCAGCTTTCCTTTGCATTTTTCTGTCTGCCTGCCTGCTCCCGTGGAAAGGGAACCTCCTAAATAGAGAAAGAAACCCCTCCCCTTATTCTCTATGCCTTGTGTCCAGTCTTGGGATAGGAAAAGTGATCTTCTAAAAAAAACATACACTTACAAAGATTTCTCCCAAAGAGTTGAGAGAATCCCTGTTTTTTTTTTTTTTGTTTTTTTTTAAGTGGGGTTAAGTGGGTGGGTGGATGGGTGGGTGGGTGGAAAGGCTGGAGGCCAGAGGCAGAGAAGCCCTGAGAACAGACTTCTGCAAAGCTTCCTAAATGTTAATTGGCCTTAGGGTAAAGGAGGAAAGGAAATCATTCAGACGTNCCTTTTTTTTTTTTTTTTTTTTTTTTAAGTGGGGTTAAGTGGGTGGGTGGATGGGTGGGTGGGTGGAAAGGCTGGAGGCCAGAGGCAGAGAAGCCCTGAGAACAGACTTCTGCAAAGCTTCCTAAATGTTAATTGGCCTTAGGGTAAAGGAGGAAAGGAAATCATTCAGACGTTAGGGATCTTGGTATTAAATTATGGGTGGCTATGTGTTTGTTGCCATTTGCATATTTACGTGTTTGTCACCATTTGCTTATATAATATGTATGAAGTGGCACAGTCATGCATGGTTCATGTAGAAACTCATGAAGACAATATCCCCTCCAACTGGATATGTTTCGGTTTAGTTTAGGTTTGGTTTAGGTTTAGTTGTACTTCTAAACCTAGTTCATATATACTATAGGCCTACAAATTTCTGATATTAAATTTTTTCTTTATAATACTTTGTCCTTCAAATGGCAGGAGCCAGGACACTCACAAGTGGTGGCAAATTTCTCTTTTCAAACACTGCCTGTAAGAAGAGCGGCCTTTTAAAGTTTAGCCTCCTCATTCTTGGGGGCAAAAAAGATTTCCCAAATGTATTTGTCCTAGGAAGAAGAAAGTCCAGTCCCATCCCTTCTTCCCTCAGAATGACTGCTCCATTAGTCCCTGGGTTCTGGCTGTCTCGTGCACACAGAAGAGACTTCCCTTCCTTCTGCATGCTGGCCGCTCAAGGCTCACTCCTTAGGCTCTGAAGCAGCAGGAATCTCTCAGATGTTTTGTCCAGTTTGGAATATGGATCTGAATCTACCAGCTCAAGTGGGTTGATGCCCCAAATTCACTGTGCGATTGCATTCAGCCTAAGAGGGAGCTAGCGCTACCCAGCTGTGATCAACCTGGAAAAAACCCTGGACATCCAAGAAATATGTTTTCCATTGACATAAGGAGAAAACTCATGTTTTCTCTCCCTCTTGCTCACTTTCTCTTTCACATATATAAATCATATATGCGTTCTGACAAATGTGTCTAGTTCTATGCCTTTCATCACAGCAGAAGCCATATCCTTAAGGAACTGGTGCCCTGGAAAAGTAGAGTCTGTCCTTTTAAGCCAGGAAAAAATGCACAAAGGACCCGTTCCACCATTGGGGAGCACACTGCACTGGTCTCTATTAGATTTTCCTTTTTTTTTTCCCCCTCTCTTTTCCCTCTTCATCCAAGAGAGTCTCCACAAGCAATCAGAATTCTCCTCTTCCTAAATTACACAAATAATCAATCCAAAGGTGAGAGGAAGAGTTGTGAGAATGTTTTCAAGATTTCATCGTGAAGATGCTTTCTAGTACTGCTCTCCCCCACCCCCCACCCCCAGTCTCCATA
>SJYA01000732.1:773455-822428 GCA_006410615.1 Neotragus moschatus
GTCCACGGACAACCTTGAGTCTATGACCCGCCCCACACAGGTGAACCTGGAGAATGCGGGCCACGCTATTTGAACAGGAAACATACCTGTGAAATTTCAAAATCTGCCTTGATGACAAGGTAGCTTCAGTTTCGAGAATCTAAAACTGTGGGGGGAGAGTCCTCCATCTCAAGGCTGAAAAGGCACCTTTTCCTGCCCTCGGGGGACGGAGCGAGCTCAGAGAGTACAGACTAATGCGGGAGGGTCTTCAGTGGAAAAGCCGGCGGGGTCATAATCTCGCTCCAGACCTTTATTTAAACTTCAGTCGAATTATTTGATTTTTTTCTCTCCCAGGGCTTTTCAAGTTGCTCCCGAATCTTGTCTTCCTATCTAATTCCCCAACAGCTTCCTCATCTTCCCTGGAGAACTGATGAAATCAGGCGCAGAGAATGGCCACAGATGAACAGGAGAATCCTTCCCCTTTCCCGCCCTGCGGCCTCCTGTGCTGACCCGCGCCTTCCGGGCGGTGACTTAGAGGGGTGCGGGCTGTGACTCCCCCACGGGGATCTGGGATCCAGCGGTCCCGACGCCTACTTCCATGGAACCTCCTGAGTCTTTGGGCATCTGGGGTCGCGCGCCCCTCTCGAAGGAGCCCCAGACGGTTTGCACAATTTCAGACAGACGTCCTACGCTCCCAGCCTGGGGCCTGGAGACCCTTTTCTTCTCAGCCTGAACCAAACGAAATCTGCACAAGTCACAACCTCAGTTCCCAGACCAGGTGGCATCTACCCATGCACATCTTTGTTTTTTTGAGGGGAGCATATTTAAAGAAGAGAAAAAAAAAATCCTCGAATGGGGAGAAACGTGTTTTCAAACATTCCTAGCGGACCTTGTGTGTATGCGCGCTTCACTAGGGCCCGGCATCCGCCCAGCGCCTCCAGTCCTTCCCAGAAGCCGAGGCCGAAGCACTTCCACTGCAGGGGACCGAATCACTTAACTGCATTCGCCCTTCCAGGACTGATCGCTCCTCAAAACCGTTTTTCCAGAAGTTCGCCTGCTTGTCCAGGTAGTGTGCAAGCTTTGGCCGCTGCGGGCGGGTACTCATCTCCTGCCTCCACTGGGTGCAGTACCGGGAACCCCAGATCCTCCACGCCTTCGGACCCCCGACGCCTCTGAAGACCTCAGTTCGCAGCTTTGGAACTCCCAGAACCGACGTTCTACTCCATCACGGCGTTGCGGGGGACCGGAGTAAATTCAAGCCTTAAGTGTCTACACTAACGAATTCTTTCCTCCCTAAGTTCTTTTCATTTTACTTAGAAAGTCTCCGCTGCTCTTTGCTTTGGGATATGGCAGACCCCCGTCTCCCTCAGTGTGTTTTTCCTGCGTGCCTTCCAGATTATTTCAAGAAACCCCTCGGGGAAGGATGCATAAAACTCCAGTGAAAGTAGGGGAACAGGAAAATGTTTTCTTCACACATACATGAATAAGGTAATGAGTGTCTCTGCAGAATGGAACATCTAGGGAAGAACGGAGATACCCTTTTAATTTTAATAGAGAGCCAGAGGCCTGAAATTTAGATAACAAGTTGCTGGAAACTTTGCCTTAGGTGATAAATCCAGTGAAGAAGCTGTTTGCTCCCATCAGGAGTGAGACGCCAAGAGAGGCAAGTGTTTTTTTGTTTTTAATTGTAAATATTCAAACTCTTCTTGAAATGACCTCATCTCTGCCAGATGTGTCTTCTGATCCTACCAGAATGAAGCATTAAAAAAAAAAACTTAAATCCAGTTTTGGAATTACCCTCGTGTCAAATATGATTTTGTTTAGGGTTGAAAGACCAGGCAGTTCAGCTTTCACTAGATTTTATGGCCTCTGTGTCTAGTGTTAAGCTGTACTGGATTCTTTTCAATAACAAAAAGTTTTTTAGGGTTGTGTTCCCTTCCACACTTCCCAAGACCTAGGGGTTTTAGGCACAACTTCATTACACAAGAGGCCAGAAGTTCCATGGGAGAAGAACCCAGTCTCTTGTGAGTGGAAGGTCTGGGTAGGCAAGCTGCAGGACCCTGTCCATCTTCACGGCCACTTGATTGCGGTACCCTCTGTTCTTTCACAGGAGTCCTCTCATTTCCCCCCCATCTTTTCTCTCCCGCATTCACCAACACATGCCATCTGGGAAAAAAGATCTCTTTGGAGAGTGATGCTCTTCCTTTTGAAGAAAGAAGTATTCTTACAAAGGTGCTATAGAACCATTAGTTCTTCTTGAGGATTTTCCAGGTTGGTCTCTATAGCAATTATTTCCCCCAAATCTGGTAGCTCTTCACAGCTGGACTACATTCTCCAGCTTCCTTTGCATTTTGATGTGGCCATGTGACTAAGTTTTTGTTAATGGAATGCCATTTTCTAGCCAAAGCTTTTAATAAGTGGATGTGCCCCCATCTCCTCCCCCAATGCTTTCTGTCTCCTTCTTCTGTTTGATGCTAATCTTAAGGCCCTAGGGAACAGTGGAGATTTTCATGAGAAGAGCCTGGCTCATTGAATCATATGTGGAGAACTGCCCACTGACAGGTATCATTTGCCTAGGACTTTACCCAAGGGAGAAATAACCTACTGTGTTTGATCCACTGTACACTTTGGATTTTATTATTGACTAACATGCTTTTTAAAAACAAAATCGTCCCTTATAAATGTCAATGGATGTTAGGTTACCTTTATTGGGATTAAAACTCCAAGAGGCTCCAAGATTCTTCTGCCTCTTCTTAGGTGACAGTCTGATAACAACTTCAAGTCATATATAAAATTTCAAATCTGCAATTAGAATATCCAGTCTGTTGTATCTTCAAGGCCCTGAGTTTGATTTAATGTGATACCTTCTCCTCTCCCTAATTCAGGATTGCTTCAGTCTAGATGTCTGTAGAGGGAAGGAGAGGGTAGTTTTGACTTATTACTTAGCATTGAGTTTTTCCCTCCCCCTATCCTCAGCTGCTGTTTCAGATGAACTAGTGGTTTGAGAGGTGGAGACAGTGGGGAGCTGGTTTGAACAATGTCCAGTGACTTTGAGTTTAGATAAACTAACCAGCTGCTGTAGTGGTACACAGCACCAAATGAAGCAGAACTTTGGCCATTAGTTACTTAATAGGATATATAGACAAGAGAGTGGAGGTCTAGACAATTTATGATTTTAAGCAGATTTTCTGAATTATTAGTCTAATGTGTTTCCAAATTTGAGTAAAGAATCACCATTTATTCACTAGGTTGTGTAGAAATGGCCTCCACTGGTCTCCTGCAAAAATGGCTGGTATGTAAGCATTTCTCCAAAGGTAACGAGAATACATTGTTTTGAATTAGTTCACCCAAACTTCTCCCATCATCTTGCCTAGATTGTAGACTAAGCTCATTCTCAGAGAATGAATTCCTGGTTTTGGGCCCTTTCCTCTCTGCAGTTCTGTTTTGCATTCTGCTTCATCTTTTATAGAAATCACAGCAGTTGTCTGATAGTTAAAATGCCTGCCAAACTCTGGCATTTTTGAGATACTGGCATCCCTCTTTATAGCCAGTGCCAAGCCATTCAGGCCAGCCTTGGGGTCACCAGGTGGGGAGAAAGCCTGTCCAGCAACAGCATACCAAGTGCAGAAGTGTTAATGATCCAGTTTACTTTATCTGTGGATCCTGCTTGGCTATAAGTTTTTAGGGCTGTCTACATGCTGATAAAGGAAAACTTCACCCTTCATTGGGTTATTTTTAAAAATCTAGATATATTGTAGTGAGTGGATGGATTAACCAGATGACACTTTCTTCTGCTTAGGAACAGTTGCTTGGCATAACAGAGACCTTTTAAGTGTGCATTTTATTAAGTGCCATTTTCTGAGCCTGCTCAAGGGGAAGATGTGGGATGTAGGTAGAAAAAAGGCATTGAAATCTTGCCTACCATTTCTTACCACCTAAGAAACTTGCTTATAGTTGTCAGCATGGGGGGATTTCAGATGTCCACAGAGAGCAACTAAAACAGTCTGGAAAGTAGCCTGATCTTTGGACAGAATGGCAGATTGGGTTAAAGACTGAAAAATCCATCATGGATGACCACTTGGCCCATTTTCTCTGGATCATGTCCAATCTTCTAATTCACATTTTCAAGTGTACAATAAGCTATATTCACGATCCTCCACTTTCTGAAAACAGCCAAAGTGGGAAGGGACTTACAGTCAAAAGAAGAGGCAGGTCTCTTTAATGAAACATGTTTTTCATACAGTGAGGGCTGTTAGACAGTGGAATGGGAATTGAAGAGTTAGTATCCAGTTTCCTTGTGTATCACCTTGAATACTAGATCTTTTCTAATTTACCTGAGCAGAAATGGATGAGCACTAGACCAGAGACAGGAGCATGTCCAAGATGATCTCTCAAGGTCCCTTTCCCCCCCTCTTTTTTGCTGTTGGCTTCTATGATTTACTGACAACGGTAGTACCTGTAAAATGTGTAGGATTCAGTAGCAGGGTCAGGGGCTGCTGTCACTTGGCAGACTTCAACAACATGACCCTGGCAAAGACTTTAGAATGAAAACATCAGGAAAGTGAACTCTCAGTGCCCCATCACCCGAGGACTGGCTGGGAGCTGTCAGGTTGAAATACTAGTCTGTTTGGGAAGGGAAAGAACGGGAGGAAGGCCTCCGGCACTCCTCTCCTCCTCGAAAATACCTCTCAAGCAACCTATGCCAAACACATCAAATTAATTGAGAAAAGAGATAAGAGAGGTATCAAGGCTGAGCTTCTACCCTAGCCAGTCTATCAATCAACACCCCTATGGAGAGCAGGGCACTGCCCACCCTGGGGGCGAGTACACCACAAGAGGTGAGGCTGGTTTCCTGCACAGCGGGAGACTTATCCAATCTGTGCGTGGAGGTGGAACACGGGCTCAGGACCCAGCAAGAAAAGAGGAGAAAACTGAGAGACAGAAGAGGTGACAGAGACGTCCATGCACAGGGTGGAGGAGCGGGAGCTGAAAGGAGGCTGGAGGAATCTGCTTGAGAAGAATCCTCAAGGAATGGAGGTCGCTCAGAGCTGAGATGGGGCTGAGGGCAGATGTGGGGAACGGCTTGTGCCCCAGGTTGGGCAATGGCTTGTGCAATCTAGAGACTGGAGACTGTGTTGGTGTGCAGAATGCAGGAGTCTGGTTGAGCAGAAATTCTGCAACAGGAAGTTACGGGGAAGAGGCTAGGAAGCTGTTGAATTATAAAGCTGGCAAGAAAAGATGGGCCAAACTTGAATTTCTGGATAAAGGTGTTTGTGGCCATAATGCTGACAAGGGAGGAAGATTTTGCCTGGCTAACTTTCAGAAAGAAGTAAAGTCCAAGCAAAGGAAGGCAATGCAGCCATCTTTGGTCAGCAACAGGGGGTAAACAGAAAAAGCAAGCTGCTTCCCCAGTTCCAGCTTGAAGTAGCAATAATATCTTCTAGCTACTGCAGGAGCATCCAGGGAAGAGCTAAGGAAGGTGTGGTAGCATGTGCCTGTCTGTATGTCTTCATGAGTGTGTTTAAGGCTACAGATACATGTCTTTATATGGTCTGACTGTGTTTCTTCTGGAACCCTTTAGAAAAAGTGTGCAGAAGATGCACCAACAAATACAGTAGTGCAATAGATTAGCAGGCATACTGCTGAAGAGCTTGAGAAGTATATATCCCATGGAAGAAAGTGTAGCACTGACTCCTTCATACACACACACATGCTGAATAACATTCATATATATATACATTTATTTGTGTTTCTAATATATATATATATCTGTATTAGAAAAGCACATATATGAAGATAGACCATTTCAGATCCGCACAGAGACACAAGTGCTATTAACTGCTGCCCATTTCACATACTAGAGAAAAAGTTAAGAGAATAGTAGACTTTAAATGGTGTTTAAATCATCTTCTCTATTTTTTTTTTGTCTATAAGAAGAATATCAGCTAACCAACTACTTCCAACAACATAGTGCCTAATTTTTTTTGAATGAACTACAAAAGATCAGTCCAATATCTAATTGGCACCAGCATGTGTGCTACAGAGGAAAGTGCACTGAATCCTGTAGGAATAAAAATATATGAATTATTAGTCCCTGCTGCTGCTGCTAAATCGCTTCAGGCGTGTCCAACTCTGTGCGACCCCATAGACGGCAGCCCATCAGGCTCCCCCGTCCCTGGGATTCTCCAGGCAAGAACACTGGAGTGGGTGGCCATTTCCTTATTAGTCCATACCTCTCACCTAGTAGCAGACTGTCCTTTGGTAAGCTACTTTCTCTCTGACTCTGTTTCTTCATCCATTAAGTGTGAAAGGTGTTTATAAAATCTAAGCTTCCTCTTAGCTATAGTCAGAATATACGCGTATCACATATGCAGAGTTATCCAAGTGGCTAGAAAGTCTGGTGAAAGAGAAGATCAAAAGATGACCATAGTTGTCCACAAAATGCCCAAATAATTTTTTAGTTCTGTTTTCTAATGACAAAATTTAAATTGTTTTGATATTGTGAGGACTTTTGATATTGTAAGGGGTTAATGACTGAAATTTTCATTTTTTAACAGCTGCGTTGGTACCACATAATGAACCTGAGAATGAATAGGTCTATAGTCACTTGTTCTGCCCAAATGTTGGAGACTGACTGCAGTTACACAATGGAATGCTTTAGTTAAGTCAATGAAAAAATCAGTTATGTTGGCCATTTGGCACTATGTAGTCAAAACTTTTTTTTTTTTTTTTAACATTTTAAGCAGATTGAGTGTCTGTGTTATGGATGTGTGCCCCTTTCCTCCAGAATTGGTTTTCAGGCCCTCTTCTCTCTGGATATCTCTCTACCTTTATCCTAATTAATATCGAGTGCAAAGACTTTGCTCTGGTCTCCCAGAGCAGCCACATTCTGAAAACCTATTCAGTTCAGTTCAGTCGCTTAGTCGTGTCCGACTCTTTGCGACCCCATGAATCGCAGCACGCCAGGCCTCCCTGTCCATCACTAACTCCCGAAGTTTACCCAAACTCATGTCCATCCAATCAGTGATGCCATCCAGCCCCCTCGGTCGTCCCCTTCTCCTGCTGCCTCCAATCCCTCCCAGCATCAGAGTCTTTTCCAATGAGTCAACTCTGCATGAGGTGGCCAAAGTACTGGAGTTTCAGCTTTAGCATCATTCCTTCCAAAGAAATCCCAGGGCTGATCTCCTTCAGAAGGGACTAGTTGGATCTCCTTGCAGTCCAAGGGACTCTCAAGAGTCTTCTCCACTGTTCAAAAGCATCAATTCTTCGGCGCTCAGCTTTCTTCACAGTCCAACTCTCACATCCATACATGACCACTGGAAAAACCTTGACTAGACGGACCTTTGTTAGTATACTTTAAAGATTCACATAGTTATGCATGTCGAACATACAGACCAGCAAATAATAGCACACTTTTTTTTGGAGGCTATTAGACCCTGGCACTTGCCATAATATTCCATTGCAAAAAAAAAATAAATAAATAAGTAAATAAAGTCTGCAGCTGGTAAACTTCATCCTGAATGTCAGCAGGGGGCTGATCCCATAACACAATAGTCTGAGATAACCTGTATCACAAAGCTAAGCCTGTGTGATTACTTAGCATTTATATAGCACTTTATCTGTGTTCTGTATGTCAGCGTCATTAATGGGAGATAACTCACCAGGAGTAATAGCTGAGAGAAAAATTCATGACCAAAAAGGAAGAAAGAAGGGAAAGCTTAAAGGATCTGAGTGATTCAGTAGGGGCTTGCAGTTGCAGTTACTGGGTAATGGGGAGAGGGCAGAGATGCTATTTTAAAGAGGACAAGGAAAGCTCTTTTGTCTCTCCCCAGTGAATAGGAATGACTGAAGGCGCACAAGGAGAGAATGAGTTCAGACAAGGGAGAAAACCCAGCCAGGGAGACTCACTAAGCCTGAGCTTGACTAAAAGAATTTATAGTTTGTCTTCTATAGCACCTTAGATCCCAGGGAAATTATCATCTAGCAAAGATTGTGAATAATGGTTGGAGGGTGGTTCTGCCTGGAGGCAGGGAGATGGACAAGATGCCCTTTTAAGGTGGCTTTCAAGCCCAGAAGTCTATTTTTGAATAATTTTATTTTAATTTATTTGGCTGTATCAGGTCACAGTTGCAGACTCTCTGTTGCGTCATGCAGGATCTTTCGTTGTGGCTTGCAGGCCCTCTATTTGCAACACACTCTGGCCTAGTTGCCCGAGGCAGGTGGGATCTTAGTTTCCCCAACAGGGATCCTGCACTGCAAGGCAGATTCTTAACCACTGGACCACGAGGGAAGTCTCCAGAAGTCTAGTTTTTAAAATAGAACATTCAAAAATTCATCAACGTTCCCCTGTGGTTTGTTCCTTGTTCTAAAAAATTTTCTTAATTGTAGTTGGTTTACAGTGTTGTGTTAGTTTCTGGTATACAGCAAAGTTATGCAGTTATATATATATATTCTTTTTCATATACTTTATGGTTTATTACAGGATATTGAATATAATTCCTTGTGCTATATAGTAGGACTTTGTTGTTTATTTATTTTATATACAGTGGTTTGTATCTGCTAATCTTCAACTCCTGTTTTATCTTCCTTCACCCGCTTTCTCCTTTGGCAACCATAAATTTGTTTTCTATGTCTGTGAGTCTGTTTCTGTTTCATAACAAATTCATTTGTGTCATATTTCAGATCCCATATATAAGTGATATCATAGGGCATTTCTGTTTCTCTTTCTGACTTAGTTCACTTTGGATGATAATCTCTAGGTCCATTCATGTGGCTACAAATAGCATTATTTCAATCTTTTTTATGGTTGAATAGTATTCAGTTGTGTATACATCTTCTTTATCTGTACCTTTGTTGGCGGACAGTTAGGTTAGTTCCATTTCTTTGCTCTTGTAAATAGTACTGCTATGAACACTGAGGTGAAATGTATCTTTTTGGATTAGCTTTTTCTCCAGATATATGCCCAGGAGTGGGATTGCTGGATCATATGGCGACTCTATTTTTACTTTTTTAAGGAACCTCTATACTGTTTTCCATATTGGCTGCACCAATTTACATTCCCACCAACAGAGCAGGAGAGTTCTCTTTGTTCCACTCTCAATCCAGCATTTATTTTGTTTATTTTTGGCTGTGCAGGGTCTTTGTTGCTGTGTGTGGGCTTTCTCTAGTTGTAGCGAGCAGAGGCTACTCTTTAGCTGCAATGCGAGGGTTTCTCATTGTGGTGGCTTCTCTTGTTTCGAGCACAAGCTCTAGACAGTTCAGGCTTCAGGAGTTGGGGCTGTTAGGTTCTAGAGCATGGGCTCCATACCTGTGGCACTCAGGCTTTGTTGTCCCAATGCACGTGGAATCTTCCTGGACCAGGGATCAAACTCATGTCCCCTGCATTGGCAGGTGGATTCTTAACCACTGGACCACAAGGAAAGTCCCAGGATTTATTATTTGTAGACTTCTTAATGATAACCATTCTGACCAGTGTGACCTTATTGTAGTTTTGATTTGCGTTTCTCAAATAATTAACAATGTTGAGCATCTTGTCATATGCCTAACTGGCCATTTGTATGTCTTCTTTGGAGAAATGTCTGTTTAGGTTCTTTTATCTATTTTTGATTGGGTTGTTTGGTGTTTTTTTTGTTGTTGTTGTTTGTTTGTTTTTTCCAGTATTGACTTGTATTAACTGTTGGCATATTTTGAAAATTAAGCTCTTTTGGTTTCATCATTTGCAAATATTTTCCCCTAGTCCATAGGTTGTCTTTTCATTTTGTTGATAGTTTCCTTTGCTGTGCAAAAGTTTATAAGTTTGATTAGCTTTTGTTTATTTTGTATTTTTGTTTTTATTTCCATCATTTATGGAGACTAGCTTAAGAAAACATTGCTGTGACTTACGTCAGAGAATGTTTTGCCTATGTTCTCTTCTAGAAATTTTATTGCGCATATGGGCTCAGTAGCTGTGGTGCAAGGGCTTAGTTGCTCCGAGGCATGTGGAATCTTCCCCAACTAGGGATAAAACCCGTGTCCCTTGCTTTGGCAGGCAGACTCTTATCCACTGAGTCAACAAGGAAGTTCAAGACATCAGGTTTACCATTTGTTATCTGTGTAAGCTTTGGGAAATGATTTAATCTTCTTGAGACTTATTTTTCTCATTTGTTAAATGGAAATTTTGTAGAACGTATTAATGAGATGGGCTTTTCTTTCCAGCATTATAGCAAGTAAAAATGCTTTACTATAAACCACTTAGAAATACTTCATAAAATATAAGGTAAAAAATACATATAGCTGAACTTGTTAGAAAGAAAATTCTCCTAAGGGACCAAATATAAGAGAATTGAAAATTTGAACCATAAATGTGAGAACTGATCCTGAAGCTTCTTCTACAATGTATTTAAAAGTGATTGCTGATCCTGGTAATCAAAGGATTGGGTTTTTTTGTTGTTTGTTTGTTTGTTCTTAAACACCAATCAGAATGTTAATTTTAAAATATTATAAATACAGGAATATAAATAAATATTATAAATACAGGAACAAATACAAACTTTAGATTTATTTAGGTATGCTTATTTCTTCCAATTTGATATGTTTAATTAGATTAAGTAATTTGTATTCCATTTCTCCAGTCAATACCCACTATTGTTATTTTATTTTTTTTATTTTAATGGTCATATTAGATTAGGAATCAAAATTTGGCCCAAATAAAAAGGAAGAGTAGAAAAAATATCTGCTCCCGGAAAAAAATTATAAAACAACTGTACTCCAACTAATATATGTGCTCCTTAGTAAAGGGAAAGAACAAAGAAGTTTATCTTGGTCTGGGTTCTGGTCTGGAAAACAATTGCAACATATCAAAACACATTCTCCTATGATATATATGTGTGTGTGTGTGTATTTTTTTTTTGCCTCCTTTTATGCCAGCTTCGGAGAAGGCAATGGCACCCCACTCCGGTACTCTTGCCTGGAGGGTCCCAGGGATGGGGGAGCCTGGAAGGCTGCAGTCCATGGGATCGCTGGGGGTCGGACATGACTGAGCGGCTTCACTTTCACTTTTCGCTTTCTTGCATTGGAGAAGGAAATGACAGCCCACTCTGGTGTTCTTGCCTGGAGAATCCCAGGGACGGGGGAGCCTGGTGGGCTGGCGTCTATGGGGTCGCACAGAGTCAGACATGACTGAAGTGACTTAGCAGCATGCCAGTTTGGGATTCAATTTTTTATTAGTGGTGCATGGTATAGAAATTCTTTAGTTGAGAAATATAACAGCAACATTGAACAAATTCTGGAGGCCATGCGGGGCAATCTTGGGAAATGCCCTTGAGAGCACAGAGGATGCCATTATATGCAAATGCATGGCATTTAAAAAGCATTCAGAATATATGGACTCCAAATGTGAAGAAGTTTTAGAAGTGCCTTAATTCATTTATTTCCCTTATATATATATATAAATTTTTTTTTTCTTTTTCTTTTTTTGCTGCACCATGCAGCTTGTGGAATCTTAGTTCTCCAACCACAGATGGAACCCAGGCCCTTGGGAGTGAAAGCATGGAATCCTAACCACTGGACCGTCAGGGAATTTCCTATTTTTTTCTAATGAATACACAAGTAATAAACTATAAAACCTACGTCTGAAGCCTGAACTAGTTCTTTAAATAGATAGCAAAAATTTCTGTGTCAATAAAGTATTTGTCTTAGTTTAATTGCAGTAATGGCTTTCTTAATTCAGTAAAATAATGGTGCTTCTTACCTTTGATATCATCTTAGATTATGTGATGTACAAGAGTCATTGTATAAGTCAGGATTCAGGACTGAAAAAAATATCTCCCTAGGGATTTTAAACAAGAAGAAATCAAGGAACTAAGTCCTTACAAATTATTGAATGGACTAGGTCAGGAAGCAACAGTTAGAACTGGACATGGAACAATAGACTGGTTCCAAACAGGAAAAGGAGTACATCAAGTCTGTGTAGTGTCACCCTGCTTATTTAACTTATATGNATGCAAAGAGCTGACTTATTTGAAAAGACCCTGATGCTGGGAAAGATTGAGGGCAGGAGGAGAAGGGGACGACAGAGGATGAGATGGTGGGATGGCATCACCGACTCAATGGACATGGGTTTGGGTGGGCTCTGGGAGTTGGCGATGGACAGGGAGGCTTCGCGTGCTGCGGTTCATGGGCTTGCCAAGAGTCAGACACGACTGAGCGACTGAACTGACTGAACTGAGGGGAGCAGAAGTCTCAGTCAATTCATTGTCTGTATCACACCTCCTTTCACAAAGATAAATGCATCACTGAAAGTAGAGAAAGGTGGTCCCTACTCTGCTCTGCTTTCCAAATCTTTCATGCATACATCTTCTGGATGGAATCTAATTCGTATACAGAACCTGAGAAATGTAGGTAGATACTTATTTGTTTTGCTTTCTAGATTCTCTTTTATGAAAAGATAAGGGAATGAGAAAGGATTTTCAGTTCCGGCAGACCATATCTATGAGGGTAGCTAAGTATAAAAACCAAATGGATAGAAGTGTATCATTTCATTAATTGCAAGTTAAATTATTAGCTATAAATTAAAGCCACAATAAGATACTATTAGATATCTACCAGATTGGCTCAAATAAAAAATTCTTCTTATAATATCAAGTATTGGTGAGGTTGCTGAGCAATGGAGTGCTTATATATTGCTGATAGGAGTATAATTTAGAACATCTTGAAGAATAGTTTGGCATTATCAGATAAGTTTGAAGGTATGCATATCTTAGGACTCAGGAATTCTATTCTAAGTATATAATCTATAAAAGTGCACATCTATATGTACCAGTATACTTGAACCATAATGTTCATAGCAACATTGTTCATCACAGCCCCAACTGAAAACAATGAGATGTTCATAGTAGTAGAATAGTTAAATATTTGGTATTTTAGACAGTGGAATAGTACATAAACATACACACAAAAATGAATGAGCCACAGATAAACACAATAAAGTAGGTGGATATTTAATGCATAATATTGGTCCAAAGACAAGGACAGAAAATTTTACATACAGTATTTATTTTATAATGTTTGAANGTTAAATATTTGGTATTTTAGACAGTGGAATAGTACATAAACATACACACAAAAATGAATGAGCCACAGATAAACACAATAAAGTAGGTGGATATTTAATGCATAATATTGGTCCAAAGACAAGGACAGAAAATTTTACATACAGTATTTATTTTATAATGTTTGAAAACAAATAAAACTAACCTATATTGTTTAGGAATACATACTTAGGTGGTAGAGCTTTTTTTTTTTTTTTTAATACAAGACAGAGATTACCATGAAAATCAGGATTGTGGTTACCTCTAGTGGAGAGGAAGACAGTGTGATTGGGAAGATGTAGAAGGAGGGCACCTGGGATTTGGCAACATTCTATTTCTTGATCTGTTACTCTAACTATAATAATTAATTCAACAATACATTTTCTGTGTACACTTCTATGTATGTGTGCACTTCAATTTTTTTAAGTTTAAAAAAAAACTAAGTGGGTGAATAAAAATAAATCTAGGTATAAGTAAAAAGAGAATTACAAAGCTAGAGGAGAGAGCTGGAGAAATTATTCAGAAGGTAATGCAGGAGATAAAGAGTTAGACTATATTAGAGACTATAAGGTGAGCTGGAGAATGAGAAGGTCCAGCGTATAGTAGTTCTGGAGGAGAGAATAAAGAGCCTGGGAGGAGGACACCTTTTATCAAAGAGATTATGGCTGAGAGTGTTTCAGAATTAATTGAAGACCTGAGTCCTCAGATTCAGATTGCAGAAATCTTCAGCAGGATTGATTAAACTAAATCCATACTCACATACCTTGCTATGAATGTTCTATTCAATTCCAACTACAGTGAGAAAAGTTTAAAAAGCAGAGAGAAAGACACATTATCTTCAAAGTAACAACAGTTTTATTCACAGCAGACTTTCTGAAAGCAGCAAAAGAGACTAGATAACAAGAAAAAATGTATTCAGAGTTCTAAAGTCTTAAGTTTTTCAGCATGAATTCTTTAGTCAGCTATACTATCATTTAAGAGTAAGCATGAAATAGATAAATTTCCAGACAAACACAGTAGGTTTCTTAACACAAATAGACCTCCCACTAAAGACATTTTCTTTCTTTCTTTCTTTTTTTTACATTATGGGATTTTTTCCACCTTACACTTTATTTTTTTAATTAATTAATTTTTTTTTAATTTTAATTTTAATTTTTTTTTCATCTCAGGTATACATGAGTTCCCAATCTTGAACCCCCCCCCCCACCTCCCACTCCACATCAACTCTCTGGATCATCCCCATGCACCAGTCCCAAGCATCCTGCATCCTGAACCAAATATAGAACGATGATTCGTTTCCCACACGACAGCACACATGTTTCAGTGCCATTCTCCCAAACCTTCTCCCCCTCTCCCTCTCCCTCAAAGTCCAGAAGTCCATTCCATGCATCTGTGTCTAAAGACATTTTCTTTAGGGAATTTCCTAAAGAAAACTTCAACCCAGGAGGAGGAAGTGAGATAAAAATAAGAATTGTGAAAATAGTTTCGATGAATAAAGACACTGAAAACATGTGGTATATCTAAAGCATTGACTAGGCAAACAATAGTAATAGTGACTAATTTGGGGATATAAAAATAAAGGGTGTTATAATATTGGATAGCAATAATGTATAAAATGAGAGAGACACGATCAGAATTAGAGTTCCAAGTTTCTTGCATTTATTTGGGAGGACAATAGGGATATTGCTTAGGCCAATAAGATTACTGTTTAAAAATTAGAATAATCACGAAAAGAATAGAAATAGAATATACAACTTTCAAATTCGTAAAGGAGAAAAGGAAAAATTTTCAAAACTTTCATCAACTTCATAGAAAGCAGCAAGAGAGACACTGAAAAAATAAAAGCACAAAATAATCTGGTACATATAAAACAAAAGTTATCAGTAAGCTCATCAACTATAAATGGACTAACATCAACAGTTAACAGATTGAGATTGTCAGACTGGATTTTAAAATTTAGTTATGTGCTGTTATATGTGATAATGACATAGAATGTTTGAGATTAAAAGAATGGGAAAAATACCAAATAAGCTGATATTACTATATTAAGATGGGACAAAATCAGCTTTAAGATACATAGAAAAGTGCTTACTGTGGGCTTCAGGGAGAGGATAATAGGAAGTTATTGGTTAATAGGGACCAATTTTCAGTTTGTGATGGATGATGAAAAAGTTCTAGAGATGGAGAGTGGTGATAATTGCACAACAATGCGAATGTACTTAGTGCCACCAAACTGTATGCTTAAAAATGGTTAACATGGTAAGTCTTATGATGTGTATATCTTACCACAATTAAAAAATTAGACCTTAAGATTAAAAAATATAATCACTATATAATCATGAAAACAACAGTTTACCAGGAAGATATAGCATTTACTTTTATGTGCTCACTTAAATACATAAAACAAAGCTATAATAAGAAATTTATAAATTTACCACAATAGTTGGAGGTTTAAAATTATAACTCTCTAGTAATTGGCACACTGGTAGATAAAAATTAGTAAATACATAGGAGATTTGAATAACACAAATCTTTATAAACAATTAGGAAATACACGTGTTTTAAAAATATACAGAACCTTTCAAAAGCTGACCACATACTGGACCACAAAACAAATCTCAACAAATAAAAGAACTGATGTTATCCATAGCATAGGGAACTCTACTCAGTGCTCTCTGGTGACCTAAACAGGTAGACAAATCAAAAAAGAGGGGATATATGTACACACAGAGCTGATTCACTTGCTGTACAGCGGAAACTAACACAACATTGTAAAGCAAGTATACACCAATTTTTAAAAAAGAATGTGTTATACAGACCATTTTTCTCTGCATGCAAGCAATTAATTTAGATAGTAATAATAACAAAAAAATTAAATTCCCATATAGTTGGAAATTCATGAAAAAATTTGAAGTATAACTAATAATGGAAATTGGATAATATTTAGACTGAATAATAAAGAAAACATACATTCAAAATACATAAGATGTAGCTAACATACCATTAGAATAGTCCTTTATTGTGTTAATACATTAGGAAAGAAGAAAAAGAAACAAAAAGCTAAGTTCCAACTCAAGAAATTACCAAAAAAAAAAAAAAGTCACAAAACCTCCCCTATAGTCAAAGCAGATGGAAAGAAATAATAATTGTAAAAGTTAAAATTAGAAATCAAGGATACAATAGGGACAATCAAAAAAACTACAGATTGGTGAATGCTCACTCACCAAAGGGTTCCAAGAAGTCTCAATAATGAAGTGGCTGGGATCACCTGGGTCTTTAAATGTCAGTCACTCTCCATCAAACTGCTCAGGAGCTAGAGAGAGAACTCTTAATACAGTAGCTATGGGCACAAGTTGGAAATTATGCAATGAAACAGATTTTTCTCTCACCAAAGTAGATCCGGCGACCGTATACCTCCTGAGGATAATCTGCCAACAGCACAGACCAGTAAGGAGCCACATGATACTGGACCTGAGGGAATCAGCTAAGACAGGCTGATTATAGCGGATCCCGTCCATCATGGAGAGGCTGTGTTTTGCTTCACTTGAATAGACATTTTTTATGGGTCCAGATTTGCCTTCTCTCCCCATAATGCTTCTGTCAGCCCCTCATCCATGAACTTACCAAGTGCCTTCTTCACCATTATGATAACCCATACTGTATCTCTCCCACCCAAAGTACACACCGAAAGAAGTGAAGCAGTGGGTTCAGGCTCATAGGATTCAGCAGTCTTAGGGAAGTCCTTTATGAAATGATAGAAGGGTCTAATGAAGATTCTACTACAGAGCCAGCTGGGAGATGATACTTTGTGAGTTTGAAGTGCTGTCTTGTAAGACTGACTGAGAGAGCCATGGTGGGAGACACTATTCCTATAGCCAAAATGTATGGGTCTAGGTACTAAGAAGTGTGTGTAGGGTTGAATTCTCTCATGTATGTGCATGCGTGCTCAGTAACTTCAGTCGTGTCTGACTCTTTGCAACCCTAAGGACTACAGTCCACCAGGCTCCTCTACCCATGGGATTTTCCAGGCAAGAAGACGAGAGTAGATTGCTATGCCCTCCTCCAGGGGATCTTCCTGACCCAGGGATTGAACTCACATTTCCTTCTTTGCGGGTGGATTCTTTACCACTAAACTAGCGGAGAACCTCCGATTTCTCTCACTGTTACACATACTGACCAACTTCAACATTTTTCTTGCTTCTCATCCCTCTAAACTTAGATTCTGGTTTAGAGGTATTAATTCCTAGGAAACTTTTGTATCCTTAATGCCACTGAATCAACAGGCAAAGGGGTTCTTGTACCAGCTGGGGTGAAACAAAGTGGTTGCTTTGCAATGAGAGCAGGGGATCCTCTGGGGTGCTTCACAGTATCTCCATGACTAGGGTAGAGCTGATGGAAGATTGGAGCACCCCCAGTGTAGACAGAGCCCCTAAAGTCTAGCTCCTTCAGGAATAAAGGTCCGGGCCTCTCCACCAGGAACCCAAACCAGCTAGGTGCTGATTGAAGACAAAAACAACATGGAAAGTGTAGTTGATTAAGAAAGTTATAAGTAGCAGCTACAGCCTTGTTCTCAGCAGCTTTGGGCCATATGTGGGTGGTATTGACAGTTATGACGGCGGGAGCAGCAGCTTCCGGGCCTCTTGATTACAACCACAGCGGTATGTTCTTCAACCAACAAGTTTAGTGGCACCTTCTGACTCCTGTTCTTTCAGTCTTTCCAACAGTTTTGTGAGCATCGTACATTGCGCATCAATGTGGTAAATTCCTTTCTGCTTAGAATACGTGGAGTTATTTCTTTCCTTACATTAAGCTCTGACTAAAGGAGAAGGGGGCAGCAGAGGATGAGATGGTTAGATAGCATCACCTACTCAATGGACATGAATTTGAGCAAACTCCAAGAGAGAGTGGAGGACAGAGGAGACTGGTGTGCGGCAGTCCCTGGGGCTGTGCAAAGAGGTAGACACGACTGAGTGACTGAAAAACAACAGCATCAGCTAAGTGTGGAATTTGCATAGGGATGATCAGATTGACTAATTTAAAAGATTAGAACCCACAAACAGACCTCTGGTATTTAAATCTGGGGTCTGATATTTCAAACCCGTGGAGAAAATGCTGGACTATGTAACTAATGCCGCTAGGGGACAATGGGCTTCCCTTAGGGGGGACATTAAATCCTTTTCTCTCACTAAACAAAAAGTTAATTCCAACTGGAGTAAAGAAGTAAAGGTGAAAAGCAAAAGTGTAACACCATTAGAGGAAAATGCAAGAAAAATTATTATGCTAATAACTTAAATTTACATCTCTAGCTTATTGCTATTGTTTAGCCACTGAGTTCTGTCTAACTCTTTTGTGACTCCAAGGACTGTAGCCTGCCAGGCTCCTCTGTCCATGAGATTTCCCAGGTAAGAATACCGGAATTAGATTTCTATTTCCTTCTCCAGAGGATCTTCTCCACCCCGGGATTGAATCTGCGTCACCTGCATTGGCAGGCGGACTCTACCACTGAGCAACCTGGGAAGCCCAAGGGATATTATCCAGCAGTTAAATAAATAAATGAGAGCTTCCTGTAGCCACACAGATAAATACCAAAAACAATACTGAACAACAAAAGCTAGCTGAAGGATAAGTATGTATGATACACTTGTAAAAATTAAGAAACATATAAAATAATACTGTATATAGCTTATGTTACATATATATGAAATAAAAGTTTTTGAAAACTTCCATGGTAATGATAAGCACCAAATTCAAGATGGAGGATACTTCTGAGAAAGAAGAACACCAATATGGTAGGGGAAGATTACCCATGGGTTTTCCTTCTATTTGTAATTTATTTCTAAGCTGAAAAGTTGGCACATAGTGTTAATTTTCTTATATACTTTTTATATGACTGAAATATTTAATAATTTAAAAATAGGGCCCAGAACTCCTCTCCCAAAGAATATGAAAGTGATGATGACTTTTATGACACGTTAGATTTAACTGAGTATGTAAAAAGACACCACTGGTGGAATCTATTGTTTGGCCACAGTTCTGGACCTGTGGTAGAAAATCGCTCAGTAGCCACCCAGATTGTAATGGATGAAGTGAGTGACAGGTGTGTGGGATTTTTGTTCCAGAAAGTTTGGAAAACTTGCAGCAACTGCAGTAGGTGGTGGCTTTCTTCTCCTTCAGATTGCCAGCCACAGTGGCTGGGTGCAGATCCACTGGAAGGGAGTTGAGAAAGGCATAAACAAAGCCAAAGGACAGATGAAGAAATGAGCAAATAAGGCAGCACCTGAAATCAGCAACAGAACTTGTCAAACAGAACCTTGTGGTATCTGGTGGATTTGTGAGAAGCTTTTTGCTAGGCCTTCAGTCTTCAGGATATGAATGTTCTGTCATGGTGGGGTCACCTCTGAGAAGTGGTGGTGACAAGACAATCTCAGCGTTTGTCGATGACACGTTTTCCAGGATGACAAGAAATAACTAGCTGGACAATACCAGACCCACAGCTTAGCATTTTGCCATCTGAAATTTGGCAGACTAGCATCTACTATGGAGAAGGGAATGGCAACCCACTCCAGAGAATCCCATGGACAGACAAGCCTGGTGGGTTGTAGTTCACGCAGTCACAAAGAGTTAGATACGACTGTATAAAACAACCAATAGAGTATGTGTATAAAAGTATTCCTGAGCAAAACATGGCTTTTTAAAAAATGTGCAGTTGTTTAAAATTTGCCTATAAACACCACCACTGGGTGTAGAGAAAAAAATCTGTTGGATATACTCCCCAGTGAAATATTATCCTTATTTTATTTAAATAAGATGTTCTCCATTGTGCTTTTTAGCATAGTGCTGATAATTAAAATAATTTGTATTATAGCTTCAACAGTAGGGCTGACTTTTTAAAAGATATATTTGTAATAAACTGAAGAACTATAATGCCCCTTTGTGGAAGGATTTATAAATAATAGAATTATTAAAGATAAGCAATTTTTTAAAAAAGAGATAAGGACTAGGGTATAAAAATAGTCACTATTTATATAGAGTCTGGTTTGAGTGCTGTTCTAAGTGTTTTATATGTGATAGCTCATTTAAATCTCAAAAACAAGCTTTTTTTCCTTTCTTTCTTTTTGGCTGTGTCCCACAGCTTGCAGGAACTCAGTTCCTGAACCAAAGATTGAACCCAGACCACCACAGTGAAAGCCTAGAATCCTTACCACTAGCCACCAGAAAATCCCCTCAAAATAAGCCTTTGAAGTACTATTATCTTTAGTCTAGGGATGAGGAAATGAAGACGCAGAGAAGTTAAATAACTTAAGATCAGATGGTGGAGCTGGTCTGGGAGAAGAAGAGCAATTTGGCTCTGATTTTTAACCACTAAATCAAATCGCCTCCTAGTCCTATTAAACACACAAGAGGTTCCTAATATTCAGTTGAAACCTATGAGATTATGGTTTTTGTAGACCAAAATGGCCAAATATGTCGCAATTACATATAGTTCAAGCAATAAATGGCTAAGAAATACAAATACAATTAAAATGATCATATGGCAAGGCTCAATGATGACTCTGTCATTGCTTTTAAATGTAAGACAGACTTCTGCATGCTTGTCCTAGATGTTACCACTGAAGCACGAATGCCTGAAGTCCCTAACTCTGAAATCAAGTGAAGAAAGGAAGATCATAATAGTGTAGGTGGTGTAAGAGCCAACCACGGCGGGGTTGCAGAGGGGAAATGACAGAGTTGCCCTGACAACAGCCCGAGTCTCCCTTCCCCTTTGCTTTCTCAGCTTGTCTCAGAAGCTGCCCCACAACAACCAGGACTTTGCTCCAGATTGGCTCCAAGGTCCTTACCTGCAGGCGTCTGAGTGAGCTCTTGAGAAACCCAGACAGGGCGTCAGGACTATCTCCTTAGAGTGTGAAGAAGCGTAAGATCAAAGATCTCTCTCCCCCAGCTCCTGGCTGCATGCTGACTCCCAGGAATTTGGAAATAGAAAGAGGAGACAGATAGACACTACCCCAGGTTCAACCTGTCTGGTCTTTGTTGTCACAGTCTGAATTTTTCATCTGACGTTTCCAAGACTCGGGTTTTGTGTCTATTCAACAGCATTGCCTCCTCCCCAGTCTCTGCTTCTAGTGAATCAAAATTTAACTCTATCTACATAGTTACTTGAGTCTGAGTGAACTCCGGGAGTTGGTGATGGACAAGGAGGCCTGGTGTGCCGCAATTCATGGGGTCGCAAAGAGTCGGACATGACTGAGCGACTGAACTGACATAGTTAAAATGGTCTCTGTGAATCACTGCTTTCCTCACATTCTTCCCCAAGAACAATCATTTGCTGAATTCAATTCGGAACACTTAGTGCAGATTTCTGCAAGTCCTCCTCACCTTTATAGTTGCTCCTCTCAACCCTGCAAACCTGAATAAAACCCATGTCGGTGGTTGGATCTAGCCTGGAGCCTGTGTGAAAACACAAGAATGGACAGGGTTGTATCTGAAAAGTGTAGTGAAATTATGTTGCACGCTATTGCATACCTGCTCTTTCTATGTACATGAACGTCTGAGTGTGCACATGGAGGGGGTCCGTGTACGAGTGCAGAAATGTAAAGAAATGTGCCTGAAGGTGGTGTGGGCATTTTCTAGAACGCTATGCTCGAAGCTTCACTCCATAAACCTCTTTTACTGGCAGGACTCTGAAAGCCAAGGGCTGTGTAATAATTCACATTGCATTGTCCTTCCTCTCTTGCTCCCCTTCACTTGCCTAGGATGAAAAGCTAAAGATTGACGGTGATGTCCCTTGGGAGGAGCCAGGAGTGTTATTCATCCTGTCTCTCAGTCGACCCCTCTAGAGCTTTGCTTCTTACTCCACTCCTGTTTCGCTTTAGGAGCTCTAGAGGCCAGTCTTTCTGTCTGTCTCCTCTTCTTCCCCAAACCTTGTCTGCTGACTCCTTCTGAAATGTTCTCCTCACTGGGGCAGCCACCTTGGGTCAAGATAAAGGAGAAGGACTTTTCAGCTGATCCAGTCATGAGACACCCTCCCTCCCTGGCTCTCTGCTCAAATAAAAGTCCTCCACAGGGATCCATATAGCTCCAGAGGTTTCCTCCTTTTTCCACTCAAAGCTGTTTTAGTGTAACTTTTAAAGGTTCCAGGGAAGATAAGTCCACACTTCTGTTGTTCCTCAAGAAGAGTATTTCTAATTCTCAAAGCTTTACCTTTTAACCTTTCCACTGTGGTTTTGGCCATATTCTCTTTAGATTGTTTTATTTTCACTAGATTGAAAGTTCCAAGCGAAGGATAAGGGATAAGGATGCCAGCGGCGACAGGGTGACCTGGATAGGGTGGTACACACTATTTTCAGTTTGTGCTTTGCAGCTTGTTACTGATGTATTTAGGCTCACTGAGAACTGGAGGATTATTTTGTCTGTCCCTTGACTCTTAGCCTCTCCTCTCTAGCTGAATTATCTCTCTAGTATTCATCAACCCCCAAGCAACCACCACCACTCCCAAGCAGAGTGAAATAGACTCCATTGCTTCAATAAGCCATCATAGATAGGAAACCCTTCCTGTGGTTAGATCCACTCTCTCTGAAGCAGCATCAGCTCTAATTCTGTGTAGATGGACCACCTTTGGCATCCGCCTTTTATGTAAAGAAAAAGTACCTCTTTTGATGGATTCCTATTCCATTTTCACACTTCTTCAAAAATCAGTTCCACAAAGCTTCAGGGTAAAGAAAGATTTCTTAAAACAAGATGTAAATAGAGTAAACCATAATAGACAAGATGGGTAAATTTGACTACATTAAAAATGTATTTTCTTTAAAGGCCTCCATCAAAAAAGTGACAAGCCATGAACTAGGATATATTTGCTATTCAATAACTTACAAAGAATTTGTGCACAGAATGTATAAAGAATTGATAAAAAAATCATTTTTTATTGTGGACAAGACATGAATAGGTCATTCACTTAAGTGGAAATCCAAGTAGTCAATTAACATCTGGAAAGATGTTCAAACTCTATAGTAATCAATAAAATGCAAATTAAATTTATCTGTTGATTGGAAAAATTTAAAAAGGGTGACAATACCAAATGTTGGTGAGGATAAGGAGCAAAATTCTTATATACTGCTGGATAGAGTATAATTGGCACAACCACTTTGGAAACAATTTAGTTTTATCTTCTAAAGTTGAAGATACATATCAGCCAGCAACTCTATTCATTGTGTGTGTGTGTGATCAAAAACATAGATCAAAAAATTTACCATCTGAACCTGAGGTGTGCAATGCAGTAGTGTTAACTATGTGCACAAAGCACATCTCTAGAACTTTTTCATCTTGCAAAACTGAAACTCTACATAAGGAACAATTCTTTCCCACTTCTCCCAGTCCCTGGCAACCACTATTCTACCTTCTGTTGCTAAGAGTTTGACTATTTTAGATATCTCATAAAAGTGGACTCAGGCAGTATTTTTCTCTTTGTTATTGAATTATTTCACTGAACATGATATCTGCAAAGTTCATCCATTCTGTAGCTAAGAAAATGTTTCCTTCTTTTTTTTTTTTTTCCAGAGAAGGAAGGATTTATTACTTGCAGCAAGTAAGGAGAACACTTGCTTTCCCGAAGCAGAGTCTCTCCTTCTTTTTATAAAGACTGAGTAATGTTCCATTGTATTTACTTTCTACATTTTCTTTATCCATTCATCTGTTGACAAACAACTGGATTATCTCTATTTCTTGGTTGTTATGAATAATGCTGCAAGGAACATAGATGTGCAAATATCTTGTGAGATCTTGTTTTCAGTTCTTTTGGATGAATACCGAGAAGTAGGATTGCTAGATCATGATAGTTCTATTTTTAATTTTTGAAGGAACCTCCATATCATTTTATATGTACGTTTAGTGGCTGCACATTCCCACCAACAGGGTGCAAGGGTTCCAGTTCTCCACATCCTCACCAGCATTTATTTTCTGTTGTATGCTGTTGTTTGACAGTGGCTTTCTTAATAGGTGTCAGGTGATTATAGTTTTGATTAGCATTTCCCTAATGATTATAATATTCCCTGGTGGCTCAGAGGGTAAAAGGTCTGCCTGCAATGCAGGAGACCTAGGTTCGATCCCTGGGTCAGGAAGATCCCCTGGAGAAGGAAATGGCAACCCACTCTAGTACTCTTGCCTGGAAAATCCCATGGACAGATAAGCCTGGTAGACTATAGTCCATGGGATCGCAAAGAGTCAGACACGACTGAGCGACTTCACTTTCACTTTCAAGGATTGTAATGCTTAAAATATTTCTGTATCCTTTTTGGCTATAGGTAAGTCTTCTTTGAAGAAATATCTATTAAAGCCCTCTGCCCATTTTCTAATTAGATTTTTTTTATTGTTGAGTTGTTAGCTTCTTATATATTTTATATATTAATCATATTAATTTTATATAAAAATTATTATATATATAAAATTATTATACTATTTTATAATCTTATATTAATTTTGTATATAAAAGATATATCTTTTGCAAGTATTTTCTCCCATTCTATAGGTTGCCTTTTCAATCTGTTTATTGTTTCCTTTGCTGCACGGAGTTTTTAAGTGTGATGTGGTCCCATTTGTCTGTTTGCTTTTGTTGCCTGTGCTTTTGGTGCCATATCCAGAAAACCATTGCCAGATCCAGTATCATAAAGCTTTCCTCTATATTTTCTTCCATGAGTTTTATAGTTTCAGATCTCATATGCAGATATTTAATTAAGTTCTAGTTAATTTTGGTATCTGGTGTAAAGTAAGGGTCTAATTTTGTTATTTTGCACATGGATATCCAGCTATCGTAATACCATCTGTTGAAGACATTATTCTTTCCACATTGTGGCCTTGGCACCTTTTTCAAAGATTGTTTGGCTATATATATATTTGAGGGTTTGTTACCAGGTTCTCTATTCTATGTCTGTCTTTATGCCAAAACCATACTGTTTGGATTACTGTAGTTTCTTCTTCTTTTTTAACAAATGAACTTTTCTTTAATTGTTGGCCATGCTGGATCTTCACTGTGGTTCTTCTCTAGCTGTGATGTGTAGGCTTAGTTGCCCCGCCAGCATATGGGATCTTAGTTCCCTGACTAGGGATTGAACCTACATCTCCTGCATTGGAAGATGCACCAAGGAAGTCCCTGTAACTTTTCAATATGTTTGGAAATCGGAAAGTGTGAGGCTACCATTTTTGTTTTTCTTTTTTCAAAATTGTTTTGGTTATTCAGGGGTTTTTTGAGATTGCATATGAATTTTAAGTTTCTTTTCCTATTTTTGCGAAAAAGGCCATTGGGATTTTGATAGAGATTGCACTGAATCTGTAGATTACTCTGGGTAGCATGGACTTTTCAACAATATTAAGTCTTTTAACCTATGAACATGGGACATCTTCCGATTTATTTATGTCTTCTTTAATTTCTTTCAGCATTGTTTTAGAGTGTGCAAGTCTTTAGTTTCTTGATTAGGTTTCTCGTGTTGCATTTTATGGATGAGAGAGTCACTCAGGTGTAACCACAAGAGGAGATAGAGGATATGCTCAGGAAAAATAAAGTTTATTATATTCACCCAAGCTAGAAACAGGAGGCACCCCACATGGGACCACATGGGAAAACACCAGGGTGATCAGGAGGCAGAAGACAGGAGTGAGAGGAAAGTTTAAGCTGTAGAATTTCTTGGGATTTCCATGGAAAAGGCAAGGCCAGGAAAGGTAAACAATTTAGGGTTGGTTAGTTTGAGTCATTTTGGTGGACTTTGGGCTACAGAGATGGTCTCTGGTTGCCTGGTGTCTAGTCCTGGATTGATAAGGCAAAGGAATATTGCCTCTGGGGCTGCGATACCTAGAGGAGGCATGACTGCCAAGTGGTTAGCTTACATACCAAAGACATGCTTCCAGCTGGGTTTTTTTTACTTTCTCTAAAAATTGGCTAGCCCAGGAAGGGCAGCCTCGACCCAGCCAGAAAGGTCTTTTAAGATGTCAAAACATCATAATATACAAACAAAAATTAATATATATAAATGATAAATTTATCTATATACAGTAAATATATACACATAATACATTTATTCCTAAGTGATTTATTATTTTTGATGTTATTATAAATGGTATTGGGCTTCCCAGGTGGCTCAGTGGTAAAGAATGTGCCTGCAATGCAGGAGACCTAGGTTCGATACCTGGGTCAGGAAGACCTCTTGGAGAAGGAAATGGCAACCCATTCCAGTCTTCTTGCCTGGGAAGTCCCATGGACAGAGGAGCCTGGAGGGCTACTTCCATGAGGTCACAAAAGAGTCGGATACAACTTAGCAGCTAAACAACAACAACAAATGGGATTATTTTCTTTGGATTGTTCATTGTTAGTGTATCGAAATGCAACTGATTTTTGTGTCTTGATTTTGTATCCTGCAACTTTGCTGAATTTGTTTATTAAGTACATGGGCATCTGTTTTATTTATTTAAAACTTTATACATATATATTTTAAAAATAATTTTATTTATTTATTTTTGGCCGTGCTGGATCTCTGTTGCTGTGTGCACTTCTGTCTAGTCATGGAGAGCAGGGGCTAATTCTAGTTACACTACACAGGCTTCTCATTGTGGTGGCTTCTCTTGTTGCAGAGCACTGGCTCTAGGATGCTCGGGCTTCAGCAGTTGTGGCACACGGGCTCAGTAGTTGTGGTACACAGGCTTTGTTGTTCTGCAGCATGTGGGATCTTCCTGGATCAGGGATCAAACCCATGTCTCCTGCATTGGCAGGCTGACTCTTTACCACTGAGACACCAGGAAAGCCCTATTTAGGATTCTATTTGATACCTGTACTTTTCTATTTGTATGACGTATCTGAAAATTATAAAAATGTTCACTCATTCAACAACTATTCATCAAATATCTACTATGTGCCAGTCCCTATTCCTAGGGTTGAGACATAGGAGTGAAAAAAAACAGAAAGAAAGTAAAAAAAAAAAAAAGGATTTCAGAATTANCTGCAACTTTGCTGAATTTGTTTATTAAGTACATGGGCATCTGTTTTATTTATTTAAAACTTTATACATATATATTTAAAAATAATTTTATTTATTAAAAAAAAGTATCTGTTAAATGCAGGATGAAGGACGTTATTTACAGAGTTAGAATGTAGAAATCCCTAATTCGGTAATCTGGTATATATTATTTCTTAACACACGTATAGATCTTGTTTCAAAATTTATATTTTAGAATGTTAGGCAGTGGAGATATCTGACCTGTTTATACAAAATCATCCTAGTTCTTACCTTACGTTTCCTTCATTTTATAGGTGGAAGATACAGAGAGAGATACATGTTGCTTACAGAGTTGTGATGTGCCAGGGACTCCAGATTACTATTATTTGATATGTATTGCTTTCCTAAGAATGCTACTAAGTTGTATTTGCAACTGTGTATGGGTAGAATCCATGTACTAGAATTTTAAGATTATAATGATAGACCTTAGGTGGTGGAAATATTCTAGGGCTTAAATTAACTTTTGTTAGAGGTTGAAAGTGAAAGTGAAGTCACTCAGTGGTATCTGACTCTTTGCGATCCCATGGACTGTAGCCCACCAGGCTCCTTTATCTGTGGAATTTTCTAGGGAGGGGTACTGGAGTGGGTTGCCATTCCCTTCTCCAGGGGATCTTCCTGACCCAGGGATCAAACCCGGGTCTCCCGCATTGCAAGTAGATGCTTTACCGTCTGTGCCACCATGTAAATACGTTAGAAGTTAGGTTCCAATATTATTATACAGCTTAACTAATTCATTATGTTGCATTTGTGTTTTTGCAGACTGTTCTCTTTGTATAAGAAAATTTCTGTCCTATAAAACACAATGTCCAACTTGTTATGTGGTGAGTTTTTTTTCTTTTCTTTTTTTCCTTTAAAACTAAGTCATTGGTACAGATATTTCTGCTTTATGTATACACATAAGCCATGGGAAGATGCATGATTATTGAATTAAGCTGTATCAAAAACATTTTCAGAAAAGACTTCTAAAATACATATATGGAGAACTGGGCTTTGTTCAACTGCTCCTTAAGATTTCTGATAACCTAAATGTTTTTTTAGTAAGAAAAAGCTAATTTTAAGATCAGGATATAGCACACTTTAAATTTATGAACTATGTTTTTTATGGCTCCTCATATTTTAAAATTTCTCAATGTGGGTAGAAAATCTGATGGAAGGATCATTTATTTGCAAAGGATTGATATTTTAGTATTTGTGCAGCAGGCAAAGATTTAGTTTGACTGGCCCCTTACCTCTTGCCCAAATCAGACCTTCAAGGAAAACACCAGAAAATCTGTGAAAGTTTCTGAAACATTCCATGTAGTTGAAATAGGTGAGAAGGAGGTAAAAAGGGAAAGGAAATGGAGGTAGGAGTAAAGAACGAAAAAGAAGTAGTAGAATCTGGTGGAAAGGACACTGGGGCTAGTTAAAGGGTTTCAGTTCTAGTTTGGTAGGTTGTTGGTGTCAGGATGTCATTGAATTCACTCTGCTTTCGAGTCTAATCTCTTTACAACAACTAGGGGTGCTGCTGTCCTCAAGGTGGTATCAACACAGAGATTAACTGTATGCAAAATATTCATGCTATTCATCATTCNCTTCTTATATATTTTATATATTAATCATATTAATTTTATATAAAAATTATTATATATATAAAATTATTATACTATTTTATAATCTTATATTAATTTTGTATATAAAAGATATATCTTTTGCAAGTATTTTCTCCCATTCTATAGGTTGCCTTTTCAATCTGTTTATTGTTTCCTTTGCTGCACGGAGTTTTTAAGTGTGATGTGGTCCCATTTGTCTGTTTGCTTTTGTTGCCTGTGCTTTTGGTGCCATATCCAGAAAACCATTGCCAGATCCAGTATCATAAAGCTTTCCTCTATATTTTCTTCCATGAGTTTTATAGTTTCAGATCTCATATGCAGATATTTAATTAAGTTCTAGTTAATTTTGGTATCTGGTGTAAAGTAAGGGTCTAATTTTGTTATTTTGCACATGGATATCCAGCTATCGTAATACCATCTGTTGAAGACATTATTCTTTCCACATTGTGGCCTTGGCACCTTTTTCAAAGATTGTTTGGCTATATATATATTTGAGGGTTTGTTACCAGGTTCTCTATTCTATGTCTGTCTTTATGCCAAAACCATACTGTTTGGATTACTGTAGTTTCTTCTTCTTTTTTAACAAATGAACTTTTCTTTAATTGTTGGCCATGCTGGATCTTCACTGTGGTTCTTCTCTAGCTGTGATGTGTAGGCTTAGTTGCCCCGCCAGCATATGGGATCTTAGTTCCCTGACTAGGGATTGAACCTACATCTCCTGCATTGGAAGATGCACCAAGGAAGTCCCTGTAACTTTTCAATATGTTTGGAAATCGGAAAGTGTGAGGCTACCATTTTTGTTTTTCTTTTTTCAAAATTGTTTTGGTTATTCAGGGGTTTTTTGAGATTGCATATGAATTTTAAGTTTCTTTTCCTATTTTTGCGAAAAAGGCCATTGGGATTTTGATAGAGATTGCACTGAATCTGTAGATTACTCTGGGTAGCATGGACTTTTCAACAATATTAAGTCTTTTAACCTATGAACATGGGACATCTTCCGATTTATTTATGTCTTCTTTAATTTCTTTCAGCATTGTTTTAGAGTGTGCAAGTCTTTAGTTTCTTGATTAGGTTTCTCGTGTTGCATTTTATGGATGAGAGAGTCACTCAGGTGTAACCACAAGAGGAGATAGAGGATATGCTCAGGAAAAATAAAGTTTATTATATTCACCCAAGCTAGAAACAGGAGGCACCCCACATGGGACCACATGGGAAAACACCAGGGTGATCAGGAGGCAGAAGACAGGAGTGAGAGGAAAGTTTAAGCTGTAGAATTTCTTGGGATTTCCATGGAAAAGGCAAGGCCAGGAAAGGTAAACAATTTAGGGTTGGTTAGTTTGAGTCATTTTGGTGGACTTTGGGCTACAGAGATGGTCTCTGGTTGCCTGGTGTCTAGTCCTGGATTGATAAGGCAAAGGAATATTGCCTCTGGGGCTGCGATACCTAGAGGAGGCATGACTGCCAAGTGGTTAGCTTACATACCAAAGACATGCTTCCAGCTGGGTTTTTTTTACTTTCTCTAAAAATTGGCTAGCCCAGGAAGGGCAGCCTCGACCCAGCCAGAAAGGTCTTTTAAGATGTCAAAACATCATAATATACAAACAAAAATTAATATATATAAATGATAAATTTATCTATATACAGTAAATATATACACATAATACATTTATTCCTAAGTGATTTATTATTTTTGATGTTATTATAAATGGTATTGGGCTTCCCAGGTGGCTCAGTGGTAAAGAATGTGCCTGCAATGCAGGAGACCTAGGTTCGATACCTGGGTCAGGAAGACCTCTTGGAGAAGGAAATGGCAACCCATTCCAGTCTTCTTGCCTGGGAAGTCCCATGGACAGAGGAGCCTGGAGGGCTACTTCCATGAGGTCACAAAAGAGTCGGATACAACTTAGCAGCTAAACAACAACAACAAATGGGATTATTTTCTTTGGATTGTTCATTGTTAGTGTATCGAAATGCAACTGATTTTTGTGTCTTGATTTTGTATCCTGCAACTTTGCTGAATTTGTTTATTAAGTACATGGGCATCTGTTTTATTTATTTAAAACTTTATACATATATATTTTAAAAATAATTTTATTTATTTATTTTTGGCCGTGCTGGATCTCTGTTGCTGTGTGCACTTCTGTCTAGTCATGGAGAGCAGGGGCTAATTCTAGTTACACTACACAGGCTTCTCATTGTGGTGGCTTCTCTTGTTGCAGAGCACTGGCTCTAGGATGCTCGGGCTTCAGCAGTTGTGGCACACGGGCTCAGTAGTTGTGGTACACAGGCTTTGTTGTTCTGCAGCATGTGGGATCTTCCTGGATCAGGGATCAAACCCATGTCTCCTGCATTGGCAGGCTGACTCTTTACCACTGAGACACCAGGAAAGCCCTATTTAGGATTCTATTTGATACCTGTACTTTTCTATTTGTATGACGTATCTGAAAATTATAAAAATGTTCACTCATTCAACAACTATTCATCAAATATCTACTATGTGCCAGTCCCTATTCCTAGGGTTGAGACATAGGAGTGAAAAAAAACAGAAAGAAAGTAAAAAAAAAAAAAAGGATTTCAGAATTAGAAGGTGAAAACAGCAAACATTTAAAATAAATCTTTCAGCCAGGAAAACTGTAAGCAAATCTGTGCCAAATTCTGTCGAGTATGACTCACAATAGTCCAGGAAAGAGTGCTCAAATCTGCTATCCCAGAGTGAGGCAGTGTTTATGACTCTCACGATTTGTTCTGAGCGAGAGGTACAGTGGTGAGGCTGGTCTAAGGAAAGGATTCAATACTCACCTAGATCAGCATTACAGGGAGAAGGCAGAGGTAGAGGTCATCCTAAATAGTAGTTCATCTAAAACATCAGCTGATCCAAACAACAGAAAAAGAGCAAATATCATTTGCGTTTGTCTTTGGGGTGTGTTACCCTGCAGTTATAGCATATCTACTCAGGGCACTTTCTCTCGCACGTTTTAAGAAGTAGTATTAACTTCATACAAGCTTCCTGGGACTACCCAAGAGAAAACTACTGCTGATTCAGTCACTCACTCAACAAATGTTTATTGGTTTCTACTCGATGTCAGTTATTGCTCTGGGCACAGCAGATACAAGACAAGTAAATTTGATTCCTGTTCTAAATCAGTTTTGTTTATAGCGAGGTAGTAGAGGAAAACTGATTTCTCAGAAAACTTTTAAAACAACATTATAAACGTCAAGATGAAAATCGGAACAAGGCCTTCCCTAGTGTTTCAATGGCCAAGACTCCGGGCTCCCAATAGAAAGGGCCCGGATTCTAGCCCTGGTCAGGGAACTAGATCCCACATGCTGCAAGTAAAGAGCCCACATGCCTAATGTCTAATATCTGGTGGAGCCAAATACATATAAATAAATAAATAAATAACTTTTTAAAGAGGCAAAACCCTTTTTTAAAAAAAAAAAAGAAAGAAAGTATAAACAAAATGCCAGGAGCATATAGGAGGGACCACCCAACTCTTTAGAAGGGAACACAGCCCTCTCCGAAGTGGTGATATTTAAGCTGCATTGAAGAACAAGTAAAAATTTTCCAGAAGGAGAAGGGCATTTCAGACAGAAGAACCAACATATGAAGACATATGTGGCTTCACAGAGCACAGGACAATAGGCAAGTCCATGTGGCAGCAGCCTAGGGTAAGTGATGGGGAGTTTGACTGACGGGCCATTAGTGCCACACTCAAGCGCTTGGCCTCTGTCCTATAGGCAATGCAGAGTCAAAGTTTGAGCAGAGGAGTGACCCGACTGGATTCATATTTCAGAAAGATAATTCTGGTGGTGGCAGCGGTGGGGGAGGTGTAGAAGTTTGGGCTGCAGAATGGAAGATGCCTGGTAGAAAGAAGTATATGGTGGTTGTTGCAATAGTTCAGGGTAATGATGATCATAGTCTGAGCCAAAACAGAGGAGAGATGAGAGAGCAGAGAAATGTATTCACAAGGTATTTCTGAAATACAATTCAACTGGTCACAAGCCTGGATGATCAACTTGATATGGAAGAAAGGGACTTAAAGATAATTGCAAAGTTTTTGGCTTGAGAGACTGAGTAGACAGTGACTCCATAAACTAAGATAGGAAAAACCAGAGAAGGAAGCTTTGGAAAGATGATGGGTTGAAGAGTGAAAGGGGATTGGCATTGTAGGGGAAAGAGATTCAAGGGTAGACTTATTTGGGGTGAGGAAAATGAAAACATGTATCAAGGACAAGTGAAAGAGGAAGGAGATGGGGTGAGAACAGAAGTGGAGAAGTTGATCTAAAAGCAGTAAGGCCACATCGGATGGAACCCAGATCTCCCGCATTGCAGGCAGACACCTTTACCTCTGAGCCACCAGGGAAGCCCCTAATTAACATAAGAGACTTGGAAAGGCTATTGGTTATAATAAAATTTAGAGACCAAGGGGATGGAAGTTGTGAGTGTTAGCATTAGCTGATTTTAATGGAGGGGGCAGTAGGAGGAAAGATCATCTATCAAAGGTGAATAAGCGATGTAAGATGTGAGAATACACTATTATATGTACTCTCCTCACTATTTATTAATGAAATCATAATACTAAGCCCACAGTTACAATCTACAGCTTAAGCACTTGCTATTTTCATAGATGTTCTTCTTACTAGTCTTTTGTTCTCTTAGAGCTTCTTTCTTCCCTGTAGACATGCTACTCAAAGTTGGTTGACGTCAGAACAACTTCAGTTAGCCAATCAATGTAATTTCTTCACTTTTTTTATGGTTAAATATAAAATTGGAACCACTGAGAACTGACTTCTGCACAAACTTCTTTTTTTAACTTAAGCTTCCTGATGTGGCTCTTCCACTTTGGGCAATTTGATAAATGTTTAGCAAACTGCTTAAACATTTGAATTCTATGGGAATTCCCAAAGTGTAAATTCCAGAGAAAATAAGCTAGTCCTCTTCACTACCCATTGAGAACTTGTTTCCCAGGCACTGTACTAGACGCTAGAGATTAAGAACCAGGGAGACACAGCCTTTGTCCCTGGGGCGGCTGACAACTACAGGAAGCAGCTGTGCTCTGGAGTGTAGAAGCAATGTGTTTGTTTATTTCACTGTTATCACTGTTTATTTGACAATAATTGATCTAAAAAGCCTCTTGATGAAAGTAAAAGAGGAGAGTGAAAAAGTTGGCTTAAAACTCAACATTCAGAAAACGAAGATCATGGCATCCAGTCCCATCACTCCATGGGAAATAGATGGAGAAACAGTGGAAACAGTGTCAGACTTTATTTTTTTGGGCTCCAAAATCACTGCAGATGGTGATTGCAGCCATGAATTAAAAGACACTTACTCCTTGGAAAGAAAGTTATGAGCAACCTAGATAGCATATTCAAAAGCAGAGACATTACTTTGCTGACTAAGGTCCATCTAGTCAAGGCTATGGTTTTTCCAGTAGTCATGTATCAATGTGAAATTTGGACTGTGAAGAAGGCTGAGCGCTGAAGTATTGATGCTTTTGAAGTGTGGTGTTGGAGAAGACTCTTGAGAGTCCCTTGGACTGCAAGGAGATCCAACCAGTCCATTCTGAAGGAGATCAGCCCTGGGATTTCTTTGGAAGGAATGATGCTAAAGCTGAAACTCCAGTACTTTGGCCACCTCATGGGAAGATTTGACTCATTGGAAAAGACTTTGATGCTGGAAGGGATTGGGGGCAGGAGGAGAAGGGGATGACCGAGGATGAGATGGCTGGATGGCATTACTGACTCGATGGACGTGAGTCTGAGTGAACTCCGGAAGTTGGTGATGGACAGGAGGCCTGGTGTGCTGCGATTCATGGGGTTGCAAAGAGTCGGACTTGACTGAGCGACTGAACTGAACTGAACTGATTTAGTCTGTAAGTTTAAGACAAACATACTAATATATTTGCTTTCTTCAGAAATCATACTTATACAAATTACATAAAGTCTGTCCCAAAACTTCTAAGAAATGTTCATTAATTAAAAATAACTCTGATTAAGATGCTTTACCAGTATACAAGAGTGAACTAAGGTGGTGTACAGTTTAAAAAAAAACCAAAACCCCAAAACGGCAATCTCACCTTGTTTGACAATGTATTTTGAAAGGGTTAAACTTCAGGCATTACTTACAGGTAAAAAAAAGACTGACAACCATAAGGGATACTATTTATAAAATAAACACAGCTCTAGAGGCACCCCACTCCAGTACTCTTGCCTGGAAAATCTCATGGATGGAGGAGCCTGTTAGGCTGCAGTCCATGGGGTCGCTTAGGAGTCCGATACGACTGAGCAACTTCACTTTCACTTTTCACTTTCATGCATTGGAGAAGGAAATGGCAACCCACTCCAGTGTTCTTGCCTGGAGAATCCCAGGGACAGGGGAGCCTGGTGGACTGCCGTCTATGGGGTTGCACAGAGTCGGACATGACTGAAGTGACAGCAGCAGCAGCAGCAGCAGCAGAGGTTACTTTTAAAAAGACAGCACTTTGGGCATCTGAAGACAAGGAGGGCGCGATGATCTGCGTTTCTCTGGGATGCAGGCGCAGGTCTACTGGTCCCGTGGGCAGCACCAGGCTATTGTTTCTCAGAAAAAGGGGAGTGTAGATGCCCTTTATCGTCTGTTTCTTTTGTTTCCAGTGAGCAGTAAATGCCTAACATAACTAAGAAAAGAAAGATTAAATCTGGGAACTTCCCTGGTGGTCCAGGTAAGGTGCTGTGCTTCCGTTGCTGGGCGGCAGGTTTGATTTCTGATTGTGGAACTGAGATCTCACATGCCACGCAGTGTGACCGAAAAAATAGAAAAAAAAATTGTTTTAATTGTTAAACGAATTAAATCTGAAGGAAGACAGCCCTTTTTAAGGAAGGTGGCGTGTGGCCTATGTGTCTCCGTAACATCTCCAGGCAATTGTGTAGCAACTACGGTTACCCTTTGCGTGCTTCAGTTCTAACTCTGCCAGTTACACGGATTTTTTTCCCAAATGCAGTGACTGTTCCAGTTTTAAAATCTGTACATTCTTGTTTTGCAGATTCAGATATTTTTTCACGTTTCTGACAGCATAATTGTTTGGGACGTTTCAGCCTGCAGAGCGTCTTTATTTTTCTATCTTGCTTTACTCAGTGCTTTGTTAGCATTTTAATATCCACTAGTGACCTACATCTCCGATAGAGGAGATCCTTAGCAGTTTGAATTCTATTAAGTAATATTTTAAAAGATCAGAAAGTTTGAGGTCCTCATCAGCTGATACCCCCTTCTATTTTTCCTGTTTTATCAAATGGTTCTGAAACTTTAAGAAAAAAACTTGCATATATCTGTAGAATTCTGAGTTCATAAAGCAGATAACGAAGAACCAATTCTATTGCAATCATCGCCAGCACTTTTGTGGGATCTTGTGATCCTATCAGATTTAGCAGATGTACCTTTCACTCGGTTATGATATCCTAGAAGGAATATTCGTTCACGCTCAGAAAAATCATCTACAGCCTTTACTCCAGAAACAACTACTCCATCTGCTGACTTAACTGTGTTTTTAGAGAAATCTTCAAGTTTCTCTTTTTTTTTTCCCTCCCACGCTCAAATCTTTATTAAATTCCAAGAAGATGTAGAAATTTAAATTTTTCCTTAAAATAGGACATGCTGCCACATGACACAGGAACACTTCATGCATTGCCACTGTCTTCTTGAATATTGCCAAATACTCCGCTTCCAACTCCTGTTTCATCTTTGTGAATTCTTCCTTTGTCATAGACCCTTCTCCTTTTCCAAGTTTCTGTAATTTTTCGCTTGAAGCATCACAATCAGGTCTCGGCAGTGCTGGATGGATAGTGTAACCTGCATAGTCTTCATTTTCAACGAAGGAGTCATTAAGCCAGGTACATTTCTCATGCTCTCCAACAACAGAAAATTCATTTCATTAAAAATTTGGCAATGAACTCTTTGTGTGAACCGCGAATTTTACTGTATCTCTCTCACTAAGAGAATCGGATATGTCCACCCATAAAGCAGCATCACTTTGAAAATCTCCATTTATTGCTTTAGGTCCAAGATCCTCCCTGAAAGGAAGTTGGGACTGTTGTCCAGATCTTCCATCATGTCTGCTCTGAGGCAAGAGGGGCAATATGTTTTATACATAATGAGATGTAAGGAAATTGTGCTCTGTTCGCTGAGGTGTAGCCTTTTTTGCAGCACATGGAATTTCTCTAATTGTGGTACACATGGGCTTAGTTGCCATGTGGCATGTGGGATCTTAGTTACCCAACCCAGGATTTGAACCTTCATCCTCTGCATTGGAAGGTAGGTTCTTAACCACTGGACCACAGGGAAGTCCCTGGTGCTCTGTTTACTTCTTCTGTGTATAGATTATTAATATACAGTCAGTTTTTCTAAATTTTCATAAATTTTGACATGAGTGTACATTTGTAATTTCATGGAATGCATGTCATGCAGCCATGAAATTAAAAGACACATGTTCTTTGGAAGGAAAACTGACAAACCTAGACAGCGTTTTAAAAACCAACGAAAGACTGTATTGGTTTTTTCAATAGTTATGTATGGATGTGAAAGTTGGACCTTAAAATAGACTGAGAGCCAAAGAATAGATGTTTTCAAGTTGTAGTGTTGGAGAAGACTTTGAAACTCCTTTGGACTGTAAGGAGATCTACCAGTCAGTCCTAAAGGAAATCAACCCTGAATATTCATTGGAAGAACTGATGCTGAAGCTGAAGCTCCAATACTTTGGCCTCCTGATGCAAAGAGCCAACTCCCTGGGAAAGACTGGTGCTGAGAAAGATTGAGGGCAGGAGGAGAAGAAGGCAACAAAGGATGAGATGGTCAGATAGCATCACCAACTCAACAGACATCAATTTGAGCAAACTCCAGGAGATAATGGAGGGCAGAGGAGCCTGACGTGCTGCAGTCTGTGGGGTCACAAAGAGTCAGACACAACTTAGTGACTGAATAACATAACATAAAATACATTTGTAGAATCAACATCACAATCAAGATAAACATATTTGTCCCCCTCAGAAGATTCTTCTTGCCCCTTTGCCATCTACTCCTCCAGCCTCAGCCCTTCTAGGCAACCGTTGACCTAACTTCTGTCACTGTAGAATAGCTTGCTTTTTCTAGAGTTCTACATAAATAGAATCATAAATATGTTCTCATTATTACCTGGCAACAGTCATTTTTTGACTGACTAATGAAAGGAAATGTGGATGATTTCTTTTTTGAAAATTAAAAAATTTTATTTAGTTATCTGCTTTTGGCTGTGGTAGGTCTTAGTTGCTGTGTAGACTTTTCTCCAATTGTGGCAAGCAGGGCCTACTCTCTACTTGCGGTGTGCAGGCTTCTCACTGAGATGGTTTCCCTTGTTTTGGAGCATGGTCTCTAGAGCGTAGGCTCAACAGTTGTGGGGCGTGGGCTTGTTTACTTGGCCTGTGGGATCTTCCTAGATCAGGGATAGAGCCTGTGTCTCTACATTTTTTACCACTGAGCCATCAGGGAAGACCTGGATAATTTCCTAAAATGCATGCATATCTATTTTAAAGTATAAGGGGAAATATTTAAAAATTAAATTAATACTTAAGATCATGTGAATTTGTTGATCAAGTGCTTCTGGAATTTGTGTGGGTACTTAAGATCATGTGAATTTATTGATCAAGTGCTTCTGGAATTTGTGTGGGAAACTTAAACACACATAGATTTGGCCATTTACAAATAGGAATACTCCTTTGAGTGTGATACAGTAGAAAATGAATTGATTTGGGAGCCAGAATTATATCTATATTTAGGCTCCATCATCCCTTCCCTAGAAAAGTGAGTCTGAATAAATTATTTAACCTCTCTGAGTTTCAGTTGTTTAACCCATAAAATGGGAATAATAAGGACTTTATTTGGTGACTGGGAAGATTCAATTAGACTTGGATATGGAAGTTGTCTCACATTCAAATATTAGCTTCTCTCCCCCTAACAGTGATTCTTATTTCTATGAGAATATTACTTCAGAAGCATAAAGAAAGTCATCTAAAAATTACTCAACATAAAAATAGCCACTTAATAGCTTTATGAGAACATATCTGGTGTGTAGAGCTTTGTTAATCTATGTAATCTTTTTTTTACAGTAGCTGGTAATTCCTAATTCCTAATTCTGGTTTGTCCTAAATGACATGAAAAAGAATTTGGTATTAGTATTCCCTGACTTCTCATTGATTAGGGATGAGAGGAGACAGCCAAGAGGCAGACCAGGGAGACCATCAGAAATTGATCAAAAAAAAAGACCATGGGTAAACTTCAAAAGGGATAACCCCTACAGAGAAAAGACTGAGACCATGACGGTAGCTAAAACGAACCAAGTGCTGCTACATGTGAGGCTTTGTGCTAAGGCTTTACCTTAATTTAATGCTCATAACAAACATTTGAGTTAAGAACTATTATTGGGCCCATTCTACAGATGAATAAATCAAGGCTTAGAGAAGTTTAGTAACTAATTCATTCAAACAGATACAAGTGACAAAGGATTCAAACCTAAGTCTCTACCTTCAAAGCTCAGATTACTTCTTCTAGAGAAACACAGATGAATCCCAGGCTTGAAACACGTCCCTAATCTGCAAACACCCAATTCTTTTGTGGTAGGCGAAAGAGAGGAAAGGAAACTACTATAAAACTGTATCCTGGATTTTAGGAAAGTGACCATCCACAGTGACTTGAGTGGAATTCAGTCACCTCTTGATCATCTTTCTGTACCATTTTTTCCCGTGTGTCACCCAGTTTAGGCCTTCCTCAGTCCCGTCCCCAGCATCACCCCCTAATACATGCTCTTGAGTTCCCTCACAGTTGGAAAAGTCCTCCTGTTGTTGAACCTCAACCATCCCACTGAAGTGGAGTCCCTCCAGTCCTGGCTAGCACCCATTTCCCTCCAGGGCTATTTGTCGAGAAGGGGGTGAGTATGGACTTAATGACATGCTTTCCTTAACAATCTTCCAAACCCATCATCTAGGATGGGGTTTATAAGCATTCATCAACAGCACCCCAGCAAAGTAGGTTAGTAGGATGAGCCCACTACCTGTTTAGGAATCTGGAAGGCTAAGAAATTTGTGCTAAGACTCAGGGATTTTAACCTCAGTTCCTCCTGTACCACATGGCCTTCAGCAGGTTGCAAGCTGCTCTGGTTGTCCATCTTTTCTCTGCCTTCCTTCCGCCCCCACCGCCATCATCCCTGATGGCAGAGTGAAGGCTGCATTTTGCCTTACTGCCCACAGAACTAATTAAAGTCTACAAAGTACTTTGAGAATATTCAGTGTGGAGTTCTTGCCAAGACAGAATTATAGGTGGGAAAGGCAAGGAATAGGAATAGACTAAACTGGAAGAGTTGAGTTGTTCTAAGAAAGGCTCTGGAAACCTCTTTCCACGGTGAATCTTAAGGCTCATCCTTCCTTGGTCAGCCATTGCCGGGAAGAGTCGCTTCTTTTCCCCTTTCACAGGCTCAGACATAAAGCCAACTGGGACCTGAGTTCTGCTGATGAGTCTGCCCTTTCCCCTCAAAATCACACACAGACCCCTTCAGACAATACTTGTCTCACGAAAAGGAAATGGTTGGATTATATATTAGTCTGGAGTGAGGTCCTCAGAGGCAAGGTGTGGATTCTGGGCTTTACACTGTGGTTGGTTCATCTTTGTGTTTGAGCTTGTGTACAGCCTTAACATGGGCACCTCTGGTTGGGGAGACTCTTCTGAGGAGTCAGATCCTGTCCATGGGGAGTTTACCTAAAAGTTTACCTTTTACAACAAAAGTAACTTGAGAACAATTACAAAGCAACATATGAATATGGGCAAAATAAAATAGCACAATGGATGGAGTGGGTTCTGCTTTGCTTGGTAGGTTTAGGAATATGCCCATTTGAAAGTGGAGAACTTTTGGCTTTAATACTCGTCACTCATGTTACAAACACCTCAGTCCTTGGGGTCTTTTAAATACGTCCTGCTTTTAAGCAGGTCTGCAGTAGTTTGGGTATCTTTCGCATTCTTTTCTCACTGTCTTATGAAACATTTTCTGGCTCCATTTCCCTCACTCCCATGTCCTGAATAGCAGAGGCTTTCTACTGTCTAAATCAACCTGTTCCCTTGTGGAACATGTCATGGAACCAGCCAATAAGCTTCCAGCTGAAGGGGAACGGCACTGTTAAATATTCTTTTGTGCAAGTCTCAAAGTACAAATGCTGATGTGGAGTAAGGAGGATGAAGAAGGGTTATCTACTCATACGTTCTCAGAGGTTAAGCTCCATCCCCATCAAACCAAGGCCTTCCATCTTTTTAGAAAGGGCCCTTTGTTGTCTCTGAACTGAGGAGACTCTTGAGAGTCCCTTGGACTGCAAGACCAGTCAATCCTAAAGGAAATCAACACTGAATATTTAGAGGAACTGATGCTGAGGCTGAAGCTCCAATCCTTTGACCACTGATGCAAAGAGCTGACTCATGGGAAAAGATCCTGATGCTGGGAAGGATTGAAGGCAGGAGGAGAAGGGGATAACAGAGGACTAGATGGTTGGATAGCATAACTGACTCAATGGACATGCGCTCAAGCAAGTTCTGGGAGATGGTGAAGGACAGGGAAGCATGGTGGGCTGCAGTCCATGGGGTCACAGAGTTGGACACAACTGAGAGACTGAACAACAATTTAGTCGTCTCAATTGTCCACGTTTCTGGTAACCAACTAGATACCAACAGTCGAAAGAGATTTCTGATACAGATGGAAAGGTGTTCCTTGAGGGGTCTGATCCAGCAGGAAGAGTTTCTCTAGGAATGGCTATCAGGAGGGTTTTGTTTTCTTCTACTCTCACCAAATGATAGAGCAAGGAGATGGCCAAGCCCAAGGATGCAGGGTAACAGGAAAAAGCTGGGCCAAGATAAAATACCTGCTGCAAGTGGTTCCAAAATGTTAGCAAACAGAGATAATGGCAAAATGAACAGACATTAAGTGGGAAATGATCTGCTCTTGCCAAAATTATATTCTCATTGGAAGAAGAAATAAGAAGAAAGGGAACTCTAGTTTGGGGAAGAGAAGGACGTTACGGAGGTGTCCCCTAGCTCCAGGATCACCCTGCAACTGTGGTTTCACCCCAGGAGGCTGTCTTTTCAGACTTGCAAAGTGCATGACTACAGTCCTGGAAGAGAAGGTTCTCCTCAGTGTGGGCTCAGCCACGTCAAACAGGCCCAATTTCCTCTGCCAGCCACTCTGCTCTGCAGGATTTTTACCACCTGCTCTGTGCACCTATGTTCCTGATCTCCTTTTTTCTTCAAACTACATATAAAGCTTTTTGGACTCCATTGGATACATTTAAGGAATATAGATGAATAATGTCTTAATACAGAGCAAGCTTCTCTGACATAGATCAAAATAATACATTTCATGAACTTGAAATGGCAGAAGGGTCAATCATAATTTTTTGATACCTATCCTAAAATCTCCTATGGTTTTAGGCCAGGTATCAATTATTCAATAATATCAAAGAATATAAAATAATATCAAAGAATACCTGGCCCTGCCCAGAGGACCTTACAGTTTAGTGGAGAAACGAAACACAAAGACAAGAGAGCAATGAAATAGCTAAGACAAATCTAGGAAAATTACACAGCACATTTTGGAAACAGGAGAATCGAAGCTAGATTTCATTCTATTCTTAACAACCATTTCTGATCATTCACTGTCAGCCAGGTACAGTGCTGGTAGGTGCTTTAATAATACTCACAACCTTTGTGGTGGGAATTGTTACCATAATTTCAGAGATGAGACTAGGTAACTTGCCCTACAAAGCAAAAGAGTGGGTTGAAACACAGACCTATGTGACTCAAAACTCGTGCCTTTAATCATCACCTTGTACTGCCTCCTTCTGCAGAAGAACTTTCTGCCTGGAAAGAAGCTGAAACTCTTTCTTTGCTTGAGAGGGGGATGTACACTCAGAGGCTGTGAAACTAGTGGAGTGACTTCATGAACTTTTATCCTTGCCCAGTTGGCTCGCCCAGCTCAAATCCATGGGCCAAGGGGAAAAAAGCAAATGCAAAACCCTGCAAGCTCAAGAGATGCTAAGAATGCACACCTAGGAACCTTGGGCTGAAAGGTGCTTTGAGGGCTCACTCTGCTTCCCCTTAGAAGGCTCTTTCTGTTCAGTCGCTCAGTCGTGTGCGACTCTTTGCAGCCCCGGCGACTGTAGCCCCCCAGGCTCCTCTGTCCATGGAATTTTCTAGGCATGAATGCCGGAGTGGATTGCCGTGCCCTCCTCTAGGGGATCCTCTTGACCTGGAGATCGAACCCACATCCCTTGCAATTCCTGCATTGGCAGATGGATTCTCTACCATTAGCACCACCTGGGAAGCCCTAGAAGGCTCTTTAGACTCAATGGACTTCACTTTGGGAAAGTAGAAGACCACTATCTTCGTACAGAGCAAACTCCCCTGCAGTAGAAGATTGCATAAAGCATTTCATGAGCCTCTAGATTGGTTATTCCTCAATACAGCTTGTGCTATTTCACTAGACTCAGTGAAATTAGTAAAAAGGAATATTTGGGGGATCGCTCCTTTGACTTTCCAGCATAGCAGTTTTCCCATATGTCTAGCCTCAATCCTTGCTGCTGTGAAATAAGCCTGAGAGTTTTTACTGCAGCTAGGAAGCAGGCCACATACAAAGCTATATAAAGTTATATACAATATAAAGCTGTATACAATGGTCATTGTCCTCCAATAACTTATGCCATTGTATATGAGTAATTACAATACAAGCAGAATTCAACATGAGGGCAGTGTGAAAAGAGACTATAGTTCTTCGGACCGGGAGCCCCATCAGTCAACGATGTTCACACAAATGCTAATGGATCCACAGTCTATGTAAGGAAGGTTTGAGTAAGAATACTCGGTTCTACGCTCAATGTGGGCTTCCAGCCCACCCTCTCCCAGTGCTCATGGACCATTTACTGGGCACTGATCAGGTGGTGACTGCAGCCATGAAATTAAAAGACGCTTACTCCTTGGAAGAAAAGTTATGACCAACCTAGGTAGCATATTCAAAAGCAGAGACATTACTTTGCCAACTAAGGTCCGTCTAGTCAAGGCTATGGTTTTTCCAGTGGTCATGTATGGATGTCAGAGTTGGACTGTGAAGAAAGCTGAGCACCGAAGAATTGGTGCTTTTGAACTGTGGTGTTGGAGAAGACTCTTGAGAGTCCCTTGGACTGCAAGGAGATCCAACCAGTCCATTCTGAAGGAGATCAGCCCTGGGATTTCTTTGGAAGGAATGATGCTAAAGCTGAAACCCCAGTACTTTGGCCACNGAATTGGTGCTTTTGAACTGTGGTGTTGGAGAAGACTCTTGAGAGTCCCTTGGACTGCAAGGAGATCCAACCAGTCCATTCTGAAGGAGATCAGCCCTGGGATTTCTTTGGAAGGAATGATGCTAAAGCTGAAACCCCAGTACTTTGGCCACTTCAGGTGAAGAGTTGACTCATTGGAAAAGACTTTGATGCTGGGAGGGATTGGAGGCAGGAGGAGAAGGGGACGACAGAGGATGAGATGGCTGAATGGCATCACTGACTCAATGGATGTGAGTATTGGTGAACTCTGGGAGTTGGTGATGGACAGGGAGGCCTGGTGTGCTGCGATTCATGGGGTTGCAAAGAGTTGGACACGACTGAGCGACTGAACTGAACTGAACTGAACTGATGCTTGCAAGCACTGGGAATGCAGAGATGACTGTGAAGTGATCCTGAGAGTTCTCACATACCTAGGGATCCATGTCCATCCAACACATCCAACTTTAGCATGGAGTTTAATTAGAGAGAGTTGCAGGGAGCACAGGGCTTAATACTCAGGGTGCCGAGTCAACAGTTTCTCCACCCCACTTCCTCAGAGAGTGGGGGAGTTGTAGGAAACCACATGAGTTTCACTAATCCCCCATCAATAGCACCCACTGCATTACTGGCCTCATTATTTCTTAATGGGACTTCGTTGATTACAGACTGCATAATTACAATGACAGACTCCTCTTGGTTGATGGGGGGCGGGTGTGGGGACTGGGGCAAGAAAACAAGAGTGAGAAGGTATGGAGGGACTATGGGTAGGCAACCCTGTCCTACCCCCACAGTCCAGGGCAGAAGCTAAGGTGTGGAAATCTCTGATCAGCAATATTGACCCTCCCACCACTGCCTCCCCCTCAATTAATAAATCCTCCAGAAATAAGCGGGGAAGTCAACTTCCTGTGATAGCTGTTTTCTTAGTATAACTTCCTTCTTTAGGCTTTTTAAATTTCTGGTAGAGTGGTGGTGGTGGTTTAGTTGCTAAGTCATGTCTGACTCTTGCCACCCTATGGATTGTAGCCTCCCAGGCTCCTCTGTCCATGGGATTTCCCAGGCAAGAATACTGGAGTGGGTTACCATTTTCTTCTCCAGGGGATCTTCCTGACCCAGGAATCAAACCTGGGTCGTCTGCATTGCTGGTGGATTCTTTACTGACTGAGCTACAAGAGAAGGTAATTAGAGAGACGCAGCAATATCATGTCACTATGGAACCACAAGTATAATTTTTGGCACACAGGAAGTACTTAATAAATATTTATTGAACACGTGAAAGATTACTGAGAGAGACAAAAGAGGGAAAGGCAGACAGAGAGCTAGCTGATGATACATCTATGCTGGGCTACTTGAGTCAAAGTACTGTTCCCCATCCACTGAAATCAGTTGGCAACACGAAAAAGCACTTTTAGCATTATACACACCCATCTCGTGATCAAAAGAGAACGAAGAAGGGAGAGAGCTTTTTGTATGTGAGTAGATAGGTGCAGCTGTCCCAGAAAGGCTGAGGTGAAAAAACAAGAGAATAGGCAAGGCAAGGTGAGAAACACCGAAGGAAAAGGTGTGGAGCAGAACGGGCACTTCAGGCCTCAAAGGTCTGAGGCTGATCCAGAGTCACATTTTCGAGTAATATGATTTGGTTCTTTTGTGGCCGTGAACTGACCTCACATTGTCACCCCTGCCGTATCACCGTAGCTATCCCAAGTACTCAGTAAATATTCTTGATTTAATCTCAGGCAACTCTTGATCAGTTGTCCTAATAAAAATGAAGTGGACAATGAACATTTTCTAATATTATTTTTTTTCTCTGTGCTGCGCAACTTGCAGGATATTAGCTGTGGGTTGAACCTGGGCCCATGGCAGTGAAAGCGCTGAATCCCAACCACCGGACTGCCAGGAAACTCCGCCCACATTTTAAAATTTGATTTGCCCAAGGAGTTACATCTTAGCAATCATGATTTATACAAGCAATCCCATTTGAAAGAGTTTGCAATGCTGATTTGAGAATGACTGGGATAGGGCAGCCAAGATGCATGTTGACAGGCAAGGAAAAGTCATGTTAGGTTTTTAAATTTCCCAAAGATAGTTGGCATGCCAACATTTAATAGTTGACTCTTTGTACTTACATTCTTTTTTAAAAAGTTTATTTCTTTTTAACTGGAGGATAATTGTTTTATAATACTCTGTTGGTTTCTGCCATGTATCAACATGAATCAGCCATAAATATACATATGTCCCCTTCCTCTTGAACCTCCCTCCCACCTCCCACCCCACGTACCCACATTCTGAACTACATGATTTATGGAAATTTCTTTAATGTTCCTAGCTTTTATTTGTCATAGCCATAATCAGATGTAGATATATCTCAAGGTGATTTCTCTCTTCTTTTATATAAACTGGTTTATGCCTTATTCTGGTAGAGTATTAAACTGTCTATAAAGCTCCCTAAATTAATCACCCAGTAGTTTAAACATAGTAAACATGTGAATTGTCTCAGTTAATTGGCCCAAGAAATTGTGTTCATCCACACCATCATATTTCTTTTTTCTCCTCACACCTTCCCTGTCATGCTGAGCTAAAGTCAGAAGCAAGGAACATTTGTTCTTGAAAAATGCTGAATTCACATTCAGAATTAGAGCAAGATCTTAAATAGGAATTTAAGAGGGACTTCCCTGGTAGTCTAGTGGCTAAGACTCCGTTCTCCCAACGCCAGGTCCTGGGTTCCATCCCTGGTCAGGGAACTAGATCCCACATGCTGAGTTTACATGCCATAACTAAAAGTCTCACACGCTGCAACTAAAAAAGCCTGCATGCCACAACTAAGATCCAGCAGGGCCAAATAAATACACATTTTTTTAAAAAAATAGGAATTTAAGAAATATCTCACTGACTTGGAGGATTATCAGATGACGTGTAGATCAGTGACTTCTGAGGTGACCACCTTGTGTTCAGGGAGCAGAAGGAAAATCCAGAGACAGGAGACCCTCTTCCTGCAGGTAGAGTCCAGTCCCATCAGGGAGACGGGGTGGCACTCACGACTCAGGGACCAAGGTAAAGAAAGCCAGAGACAGACCAGGAGGCACTTTATTGAGCTGCAGAGATAAGTGCTGGACAGATGGAAAGAAATGAAACAGAAAAATCAAGGTCAGGACTAAAGATTAACATGAAGGGATAGCTTTTCTGGTAAGAGGCTTGAAATGACCTCTAAAAATGGTTCGCCATTCACTTGACTCAGGAAACTCAGCAAAATCATGCAAATCACAAGGTTTATATTTTTGTGTTCACTCTAAGAACACTCATGGAACTGCCCAGGCCATTAAGGGTATGTGTATCTGAAAAGCCACCAAGTACCTGAAGGATGTCCCTTTGCAGAGCTGTGAGTTCCACTCTGTCATTACGATAGTGGGAGTTGGGAGCTGGGCCCAGGTCAAACAGTGGGGCCAGATGCAGGGTCAGTTTAGTTCCATTCAGTCACTCAGTCGTGTCCAACTCTTTGCAACCCCGTGAATCGCAGCACACCAAGCCTCCCCGTCATCACCAACTCCCAGAGTTCACACAGACTCATGTCCATTGAGTTGGTGATGCCATCCAGCCATCTCATCCTCTGTCATCCCCTTCTCCTCCTGCACCCAATCCCTCCCAGCATCAGAGTCTTTTCCAATGNGGGATTAAACCCAGGTTCTCCCACATTGCGGGCAGATGCTTTAACCTCTGAGCCACCAGAGCAGCCTTTAGAAGAAAGGGTATAATAGCCATGATTGCTGCCTGCTTTCTGTTCCGCTGTAGAACTCAGCTCTCTGTTCTGCCTCTTGGCAAGTACCCCACTTTGCCCGATCTTCATCCAACCACAAGTCCTACAGAGATTTCAGGGCTAGAGGGAGGTGAGAAGAAGATATTCTTCACAGAGAGGCTAGGTACTAAAAACCTGCCAGCAGCTCTTATTTAAGCAGAGCTATGGAGATTCACTCCTCTCTCATCACTCTCACCCATTTAGACGACATTCCAACAATCAGTCCATAACTGATTTTTTTCACTTATAACTGTGGCTCTTTTCTATGCAGGCAGGCACCTGCACTCCTAATTAATTGGCCTGGTGGGACTGTGGGAACAGCGCTTGACTGGAAGCCAGGAGACAGGTTCCATTCCTGGCCCAGCTCCCCCAACAGCTGGCTGGCCTCAGGCGTGGCATTTACCTTTTAGACCTTGATTTCTGTGGCTGGGCAGTGAAGGAACTGGAATGGATCCTTCATTCCATAAAATGTGGTACTCATGAGGAAGCAGGCTTGGAAAATTCCACAGGCTCTCCATCTCTTCTTAGTGACCCACTGTGCACATGGACAGAGAAATCTTTACCATTTGGTTTAACCAAGGATTTCCTCACCCACTGTGACCAAAGAACTCTCTAACTTGCTTTCTTTTTTCCTTCCTTCCTTCCTTTTTCTTTCTTTCTTTTTATATATTGCTTGTAAATACGATGCAGAACCAGCTTTCTAAGGAACTCCTTGTGGGAAATGCAGGAAATTAAGTGAACCCTCTCTAGGTTGCTTTGTTTGTTTGTTTCTCCTGTATATCTGGAATCTAGACCTGCTCAAATGCTACAAAACAGGAACCACAATATATTACTTTAATTATTGTTTAATTATTATATAATTATACTACTTACAGGATTCCTCAGCACTAGTGAACAATGGACTAAAACAAATGACATAAAATGTGTTTTTAGCCCTAGAGAGTTTCACCATATTTGTTTAGCTTTTTGGGAAGTGAGGTGATATGTATTTTTAAAAGTTTACATACAAGAATTTACCACCTAATACCAATAATATTATATTTCTGCCTTTTCTTTATTTCACTTCAGTTCAGTCGCTCAGTCATGTCTGACTGTTTGCGACCCCATGAATCGCAGCAAACCAGGCCTCCCTGTCCATCACCAACTCCCCAAGTTCACTCAAACTCAGGTCCATCGAGTCAGTGATGC
>SJYA01000732.1:822462-900162 GCA_006410615.1 Neotragus moschatus
GAACACCCAGGGCTGATCTCCTTCAGAATGGACTGGTTGGATCTCCTTGCAGTCCAAGGGACTCTCAAAAATCTTCTCCAACATTACAGTTCAAAAGCATCAGTTCTTCGGCACTCAGCTTTCTTCACAGTCCAACTCTCACATCCATACATGACCACTGGAAAAACCGTAGCCTTGACTAGACGGACCTTTGTTGGCAAAGTAATGTCTGCTTTTTAATATGCTGTCTAGGTTGGTCATAACTTTCCTTCCAAGGAGTGTCTTTTAATTTCATGGCTGCAATCACCATCTGCAGTGATTTTGGAGCCCCGGAAAATAAAGTCAGCCACTGTTTCCCCATCTATTTGCCATGAAGTGATGGGACCAGATGCCATGATCTTAGTTTTCTGAATGTTGAGCTTTAAGTCAACTTTTTCACTCTCCTCTGTCACTTTCATCAAGAGGCTCTTTAGTTCTTCTTCACTTTCTGCCATAAGGGTGGTGTCATCTGCATATCTGAGATTATTGATATTTCTCCCGGCAATCTTGATTCCAGCTTGTGCTTCCTCCAGCCCAGTGTTTCTATAGGAAGAGGAGATAATAAATCAGGATATGGCAAGAAAGAGGCTACAAGGACTTCCCTTGGGTCCAGTGGTAAAGAATCTACCTTCCAGTGTAGGGGATGCAGATTCGATTCCTGGCCAGGAAACTGAGATCCCACATGCAGAGGCAGGGGGCAGTGGCTGAGCCCACTCCCTGGCCACTAGAGAGTCTGTTCCCCCTAATGAAGACCCAGCTCAGCCAAACAGAGAAAAGAAGCTACAGAATTGAACACAGAAGACTAGGACTGAAAAAATTACCCATATAGACCTTCAGAAATGAGAGAGGGTAACGATGGAAACAACCTAACAGTTTAATCTTAGAACATAAAGGGCTTGTTGAAGTCCGGAGACCTAAGATGGTCGATGGTCGGGAAGTGAGTACTTGATCTGAAGAATTGTCAAGAAACCCAGGAGGTTAGATTTGTCTTTTCTTAAGCATATGGAGCCATCAAAACATCGCATTCTTCACCTCCTACCAACAAGCACAGGGAAGTAGAACCATCAGCCCTTCCTTAGGCACCTGACAGGAAAAGTGCTGTCAGCCACATTATTGTAGCATAAAGAGACAAACTGTGTGCCTTGTGAAATGGATGAAATGAATNCCCAGGAGGTTAGATTTGTCTTTTCTTAAGCATATGGAGCCATCAAAACATCGCATTCTTCACCTCCTACCAACAAGCACAGGGAAGTAGAACCATCAGCCCTTCCTTAGGCACCTGACAGGAAAAGTGCTGTCAGCCACATTATTGTAGCATAAAGAGACAAACTGTGTGCCTTGTGAAATGGATGAAATGAATCTTGCCTGGAGAAGCCCAGGGACGGGGGAGCCTGGTGGGCTGCCGTCTATGGGGCCGCACAGAGTCGGACACGACTGAAGCGACTTAGCAGCTGCAGCAGCAGCAAGCAAGTACACTGCCCTTTTCGCTGACATACAAAATCCTTAAACTGATCCCTTTCCCAGAAATCAGTTTCTTCTCACCTTCAGGCTCCTCTCCCTTGATCCTGGTTTCTCCCCAGTGGCTCAGCAGAACCATCCCTACAAATGTCCTTTTGCCAAGCAGGAAAGCTAATCTCAAACTAGTCCAGAAACTTTCCAAGGATGGATCTGCTTTCAGAGTCCTCTGAAACCTGTCAGTTCCACTGCACTTAGACTATTTTAGATGCTCAGCTCTTACAATAGACAGAGATGAAGAACACCCAAAGACAAATTCAGTCGGTACAAAATGGTGACTCGGTTAGAGGAGAACTGTAAGAGCAAAATGAACACAAAAGCCAGGCTCTGGGGATGCCCCTGGGAGTCCAGTGGTTAAGACTCCCCTTCAATGCAGGGGGTGCGGGTTTGATCCCTGGTTGGATCTCACATGCTGCTTGGCTGAAAAAACAAAACACACAAAAAACAAGGCCCTGATTTCCAATTAATTGATATTTCTTGAGCACCCAATGTCCAAAGCATTATGCAAAGCATAGGAAGGGATACAAAGTCCAAAAATACACAATCTCTACCTTCCAGAAGTTTACAATCTAGTAAAAGAGACATATAAATATATTACATACATTACAAAACAGTGCTATTACAGAAGTTCAAAATAATGTGACATTCTAGTTGGAAGAGAGACAGAAATAGTGGTCAGTTGAGAGATCTAGGAAGTATTCTTGCAGGAGAAGATTTTTAAGTTGGGCTAAAATGAAGGATAGGACCTTGATAAGCCAATGAGGGAAAGGATGGCATTCCAGACAGAAAGAACAATATGTGAAAATTCTGGAAGCCGAAGAACGTAGAACAAGTTCAAGAATCCCAAGACCCATGAGGTTGTAGTCTAGGTTACGTAAAGTAGCGTAAAGATAAATACAGGCAGTGTCACTATGGAAGACTCTGAAGATCAAGCTATGGAATCTGTACTTTATTCTGTATTTAATGGAGAACCAGGTAATCACGAGAGATGCTCCACATTTCTTCAAAATTTCCAGGTAACTGACTCCATTTCTGAAGTTTTGAGAATGAACAATCTTTAAGTTATCATAAGGAAAGTAGCATTTCTCATGGACTCCACCACGGAAGCTAGTCTTTATCAAGTTCATCTGCATCTATCCGGCTCCACTGGAAGTAAAAACTGGAGGCTGAGGAAGCAGGTACAATCTCCATCTTTGGGAGGCCTTCCACAGAAGAGAGATTTTTATTCAGAATCTGGTAGCAGTAGTTTTTCTCTCAGTCAGGAGGCTCATTCAGATGGCCACAAAAAGTTCCTTTATGGATGCAGGGAGACAATAGGGCAAATGGCTAAGTGCAGATAACATAACGTTGAGGACCTGTGAAACAATGGAGTCCTAGGAGTCAGGTAAGGCCAATTAAAGCAGCTTTATCCCCTGGAGAAGGGCATGGCAACCCACTCCAGTATTCTTGCCTGGAGAATTCCATGGACAGAGGAGCCTGGTGGGAGATAGTCCATAGTTCAAAGAGTCAGACATGACTGGAGTGACTAACGCTACTGTAGAGGAGACTTTCAGGACCACTACAAAGAGGAAAGGGACAGGGTTGAACAGAGAGGACAGAGAAACAGTACTAAGGTTGAAGAAAGAGGAAACTGACTTGTCAAAATGTTTGAAGGCAAGTACTGACAAGCACCTGTGGTAAGTGTCATGTGTGGGGGAGAGAGAACAAATGAACTCAGCTGGAATGGACAGTCTGTAACATGAGCCAGCAAGGACGCAGTCCGCAGGTAGATCGGTTTCCAGCACAGAACCTAGGTCAGCACTAGATGTTATCCTGGTCTCTCCAGAAAGGGAGGTAGGAATTTCAGTCTTCATTTTCCCTTTACATTTAATACTTTTACAAGACGTGGGTTACATTCCTAGTGTTCGGACATTGACTCATCCTCCTGTAATGAATCTGAGTGTCCTAGTATATGATGCTGTTTATAGTACTGAGGGACAAAGTGAAGTGGGGGCAAAGAAGACTATGGGGCCCAAATTCAAATTATACTTAAGAATGAAGTTCTGCTTGGGCTAAAATTGTACTCTTCATCCTCTGTTCCCCCTGGTCATCCCTAAATGAGGTGAGGGAGTGGTTAGATGTGGGAGATATAGGTTATTACAGAATGACTTCAGGACTGCATTGCTTGGGGTTAACTGCCTCTCATAGCCCAGACTCCCTAGGTTAAGGCACAACTTTCTTGCTTCCAATCCCATCTGAATTCACAGAAGCAAGTAGCCACAGTGGGAATTTCCTGAAGAGCCTATCAAAGTATAAACTGCTTATTGACCATTCTGTGCAACCAGTGAAGCCATGTTGACCTAAGCCATGAAGAAAAGTTTTGTTGAGTAGAACCAAACATTCATACAATCCAACTGCAATTAGAAGCTGGGGACAAGGTGTCCCTGAAACCCAGCCGAGGAAGTCCTCCTGCACGTTCTCTCTAAGCTCTGTATTCTACCACAGAAGACAGTTAAAAGGGGGCTGTCCCACACCCTTCTTGTAGGAAAAAGGTACATTTTGAGATGGTTTGGAAGCATCAAAATGGTAAGCAATTTTAGGGTACAATTAAGACCTGGCTGCTCAACCCTACAATAAATTACCATCAAAGGCACTTACACGTCAATAGGGGAAAGAAAAAAAAAAAAAAACACAAGTGCTTGCAAGACGATGTGTGTTTGATGCTCATAAAAAAGATAAAAATATAGGTCATCATCATGTAACGAGCTTGTAGGTGTCAGAACGTGTGCTGTTGGGGGAGGCAGGGGAGGAGAAATAGAGGGGGATCAGAAAACCTAAAAGGAACTGGAAGTCAGACTGTATCCCCAAGTTCTTCCCTGAGGTCAAAGAACGAAGGGTGGGCAATGGGGACACAGAAGGACACATCTCCTATGTTTTATTTCTCGGGACATCCCCTTCCCTGCTCCCCTTCGCTGGATTTCCGACATATTAATCACCTCTCCCATTTTGAAATCAGCAGGTCAGGCTATTATTCAAGCATTGTTAATAACACCATCGGCCAAGGTATCAATTAGGCAAGTTGGGATAAGAAGAGCAGAGAATGGGCTGGCCAGAGAGAAGAACACACGTCTGTTTTTGTGTAGGTAACCCACGCGACAGCAAGGGCTCCCAACTCTCCTTTTCTGCTCCTCTTAAAGGCAAATGCACTGAATTTCCCAGTCAAGACCTAAACCAAAGCTAGGATAGTGGGGTCACAAGAGCCCCCTCATCCGCTCAGTCACCCCTTGACTAGATTTCAGCTATCACTGAAGTCACTCAGCAAATAACTCATCATAAGCAGGCAAAGGGCCACAGCTGACCAGTGCTGAGGGGAGTTATTCCTGTGGGGGTGGGGGGCAGCATCACAGGAGGGAACGCATGTGGACACTTGGAACTTCCTTTAAAAATCTCGCTCAACATCTCTCATCCAGAAAAGTGTTTTTTTGTTTGTTTTTTCAAATAAGGAAAGTTTTTCTATTTGTTGATTCTTTATTTCTTAAGTCCAAGAGCTCACTAGCATTTTTCTCATCAGACTGTTTCTTAAAGACCAGCAATTAACTCTTTTCTCCCCCTGCCATGTCTCTCTGCCCCCATACCTGCCCCTACTCCTTTCTTCTGTCAAGATAGGCTCTGTTCTGGATGGGAGAGGAGTTTGGGGGAGAATGGATACATGTATATACATGGCGGAGTCCCTTTGGTATGCACCAGAAACTATCACAACATTGTTAATTGGCGATACTTCAATATAAAATTAAAAAATTTTTAAAAAGACAGGCTTTTGTTTAGAACAAATGGGTGTGAAGATAATTGAAATTGGGCTTCTTGAAAAATGAAGAGAACCAAGACTAGAATCAAAACTACAGCATGTGTGTGGATGCTAAGTAGCTTCAGTCGTGTCTGACTCTTTATGACCCTATGGACCGTAGCCTGCCGGGCTTCTCTGTCCACGGGATTCTCCAGGCGAGAATACTGGAGTGGATTGCTATATCCTCCTCCAGGAACTGCAGCATAGTAGGAGTCAATTTAGTCATCAAGATGTCCGAGTTCCTTCCCATTATGTACTTAGGGAGGTTTTCAGAGTCTTTTGTTCCTAGACTCCAATCTTCTTGAGTCATTCCCCAGCTCTTTCTCACCTTGCCACTCTCCAGATGGATACAAGTTCTCCATGGCTTTCTTCCCACACCCACCAATTATCCAGATCTTCAGGCCAATGTGGGAGACTAGAGAAGGATACAAGGTCGCTATTTCATATTTTTAGTGTCATTTGCACCACAAGAAGGTGGCTGAGACAACTCAGTTCCAAATACCACAACCAAAACTAGAACCCTCAGTCAAAGATATTCATATTTGGAGTCTTGAAGGCATGGTTCCTACTTATTAGATAGGCTAAGAGGCCTCCCAGGCCTCTTCTCAAAAGACTTCACTCCTTGGGTTCTCTTTTGCCCTTATTCTCTGTCCCTTTTCCTCCTCTGCCTTTCCTGCACCTTTAAGCTAAGCTCCAAAGCACTAAGTTTACAGTAGCCAGCAGACAATAAATTAACAAACTTTCAAAATGGAGTGGCCAGGATCTTTAAGATGCAGAACCAAAAAAAAAAAAATTCAGTTAGCTTGTAGGTTCCCCAAGGGCAGGCACTGTATTATAATTTTCTTTTTTCAATAAAAGCTTTATTGAGATATAATTCATATACTATATGATTCACCTATTTAAAGTGTACTGTTCAATGTTTTTAATATACTCACAGGGTTGTGCAACCATCATCACAATCAATTTTAGAATATTTTCATCACCCCAAAAAGAAATCTTATAGCTCTTGTCTCCCATCCCCCACCCCAAGAATCCTAGCTCTGGGAAATCACATCTACTCTCTCACTTCATAGATTTACCTACTTTTAACACTTCATATGAATGGAATCATGTGATCTGAGGTCTTTTGGGACTGACATCTTTCTTTTAGCATAATATTTTCAAGATTTATCCATGCTGTGGCATGGATCCGTTCTCCGTTCCTTTCTTATTGCTGAATAATTGCATTTTGTGAATATTCCACATCTTATTCATCCAGTTGTTGACGGATCTTTGAGTTGTTTCCACTTTTAAGCTATTATGAAAGCTTATTCTGCTATGAAAGTTCATATACACATTTCATATGACATATGTTTTCATTTCTCTTGGGCATATACTTAGGAGAGGAGCTGCTGGGTCATACGGTAATTCTAGGTTTAACAGTTTTCAAAAAACACCAGACTGTTTGCAAAGCAGATGTATCATTTTATATTTCTACCAGCCAGGGTTAAAATTTTTCCAGCCTTCACCAACACTGATTCATATCTTATTTTTTATTATTATAGCCATTCAAGTGATTTTGATCTGCATTTCTTTGATAGTTAACGACACTGAGCATATTTTCATGTGCTTATTGGCATGTATTTCTTCTTTGCAGAAATGCCTATTCATACCCTTTACTCATCTGGGCTACCTGTTTTTTTATTTTTGAGTCATGAGAATTCTTTATATATTCTGGATACAAATCTCTAATCAGTTAAATGATTCGCAAATATAGTCTCCTATTCTGTGAATTATCTTTTCACTTTCCTCCTGGTATCCTTTGGAGCAAAAAGTATTTAATTTTGATGAAGTCCATGTATGTATTTCTCTTGTGGTGACTTTATCTAAGAAATCATTACCTAATCCAAAGTCATGAAGATTTCTACCTATGTATTTTTTTTAAAGAGTTCCACATTTTTAACTCTTACGTTTAGGTCTTTCATCAATTTTGAGTTAGTTTTTGTATATTGTGTGCAGTAGGAATCCAATTTAATTTTCTTGCACGTGGCTGTCCAGTTGTCCCAGCACCACTTGAAAAGTCTATCCTTCCTCCATCAAATTTTCTAGGCCCAATGTCAAAAATCAATTGACCATAAATGTGAGGGTTATTCCTGAACAGTCTTTCCAGTCCATCGATCTGTATGTTTTTCTTTATGCCAGTACTGTACTCTCTTGATCACTGTACGGTTGTTGTAAGTTTAAAAATCAATAAATGTGAGTCTTCCATCATTGTTTTTCTTGTTCAAGATTGTCTGGGCTCTTTTGGGTCCCTTTGGTTTCTATTTGAATTCTGGGGTTAACTTGCCAGTTTCTACAAAGAAGTGAAATGAGATTCTGTTGTAGGCATTAGTCGAACCTGTAGATGAATTTGGGAAGTATTGCCATGAACATGGGATGTTTTTACATTTATTTAGGTTTTCTTTAATTAAGTTTCAACAGTGCTTTGTAGTTTTCAGAGTATAAACTTTTCAATTCTTCCATGAAATTTATTCCTAAGCATTTTATTATTTTTAATGCTATTATAAATAGAATTGTCTTTATTAAATTCACTTTGGGATTGTTTATTCAAGTATTCTAATTTTCTATTAAATACTGTACTGATGAGCATAAGTATTTACAGAGCAACTAACTGTGCAGAGAGTGCTCGGCTAGGTTGAATGGGAGATAAACAGTTTAAGACTTGTGACTTCCCAGATGGTCCAGTGGTTATGAATCTGCCTGCCAACTAAGGGGACACATGTTCGATCCTGGTCCAGGAAGAACCTGTATGTCACGGGCAGTGAAGCCTGTGGGCCCTAAAGCCTGTGTTCCGAAGCAAGAGAAGCCACCACGATGAGACGCCCTTGCACTGCAACTAGAGTAGCCCCAGCTCACCACAACTAGAGAAAGCCCAAGTACAGCCGCCAAGACCCCAGAATAAATAAGCAATGAGTAAATAAACACATTTTTTAAAGGGTGTAAGATTTGGTTCCTAAATTCAAGAAATTTACGATCGAGTTAACTAGAAACAATGCTTTACACTCTTTTCACCTGTACTTTTTTTCTTTTTTGAAGAACTTCCAGTAGTTCGTCTTAATCCTGACAATGCCATTCATGCATTCATTTATTCACATGTATTTATTGGGTGACTGGCCAGTGCAGGGAAGCACTGAACATTCTGGGAATTGAACGGAGAGGAAAATAAACACAGTTCTTGTCTTCCAGAATATGCCTTTCAAGTTAGGAAGACAGATCTTAACCAAGCACAAGTTACAAACTATGAAAAGTACCATCAAAGTAAAGTACACTAAATAGTAATAGGGCAGGAATTGCTCTACCCATTTTGCAGAAGACAAAACAGAGGTAAGCAAGCACCTGAGTGTTCTAGAGGCAAAGAGAAAATGAATTCTGTGAGAAGGGTTAGGTCCTTCGGCTTTTAACATGGAGTTGTTTGATTATAACCCAACATTTGGTTTTACTTCCTCCCTTCAGCCTAAGGTCAGGGGATGTGAGGGACCAGCAGGGATATGAGGCCTTCTGTTCCAGTCAGGTCAGGACACTTCAGCCACCAGTCTCCCTCTCTGCTTGGCTCAAGAAGAGAAATAGTCTTCCTTGTAGAACACGATACAGACCCTGGTCCCTGCCTGCTTCCCACTGCTCTAACTATAGGGTAGTTTTCTTCCCTTTTCTTTCTTTCTGGCCACACTGTGGGGCTTGCGGGATCTTAGTACCCTGACCAGGGATTGAATCTGGGCCCTCAGCAGAGAAAGCACAGAGTCCTGAGCCCTGGATCGCTAGGAAAGTCCCTAGGGTGGCTTTCAACGGCTGGTCCACACAGGCCAAAGTAAACCAAGTGGGTCTTTCCTATCATTTCACTTTCTCGGCATTCCAGCCTCCTCAGCACTAGTTAAACTGTCCTAACTTTTGCAAAATAACTGTCTCACGTTATAAATACTCTTCCAGATAACTTTGAAATACTTTTTTAAAGATTCACAGAAAATTGGGATAGGACAGAGTTAGAGAGAGCTGGTGGTTTCCCAGATGACTGTGGCAAAGAATTCTCCTGCCAGTGCGGGAGACATGGGTTTGATTCCTGGGTCAGGTGAAGGAGGGCATACCAACCCACTCTAGTATTCTTGCCTGAAAAAGTCCATGGACGGGGTGCCTGGCGCACTATACTCCATGGGGTTGCAAACAGTAGGACACGACTGAGCGACTGGTCACAAGTGAGCTGATGACTATTTTATGAGTGGATTAGAGAAGAAAACTTTGGTTTTATTTCTTCTGGGTGACACACATACTGGGAGGAGGGACAGTGTATTTAATTAACCAAGGAAGCAGAGGTCTGGCACTAGCCCAGGATCTTGCCCTGATTTCATCTTGACAAGCAGCAGTGGGGCCAACTCACAAACTAATCATGGAGCCTGATCCAGAACCCAGACCTTCAGACTCCTATTCCAGTGCTTCTGCCACTGCAGTTCCAGAGACTTACTAAATTCTTGACCAATTCTTTCAACAAACAGAATATCACACTAAGGACTAGAATGTATGAAAATAAAATTCTGGCTCTCATCATCCACTCCTTGAGAGTCCATCCCCCACCCCAAAGAGCAAGTTAGATACCACGTCTCCTTTGTGCTTTTATAATACTCTTGTGTTACTTCTTTTATTGTATTATACCTATTTGCTAATATGTCCATTTCTTTCACAAATATGTACCGTGAGGACCTCATAGACAAGATCTTGTTGTCTTTACACCAGAACCTCACGCAGTTCCCAACACTTAGTAGGGGCTCAATAAATCTTTGCTGAATGAGTAGATGAGATGCTGGTCCTATCCTCCTTGGTCACAAACCTAGGTAGTATATAGGCATGTATATCCCAAGTGAGAACTGGAAAGCTGGTATATCCACCCTATGATTAAATGGCATCACCAGGAATGTGGATCAGCATCTAGGTACCTAACAGAGTACTTCCGCTCCCTCTTCTTGCAGGCCCATTCCCAACTAGAGGTTTGACTCAAGTAAAACAACAGAAGTTGGTTTCATGTTGAATGTGTTTAATAAGGTGGGATGTTTAAAACTGAACAACTCAGAAAACTCTCCTTTACTTTATCCCATCCATGAGTAGCCAATCTTGGGTTTAAACAAGGTAGTCTTTCTTTCTCCAAGGCAGCGTTGTTTTCTTCTCCTATGCTTCATTTTTGTTTTGCAAATAAGATAAAAAATGCAACCAGGAGAATGAGGTGCATATTTAAAACTAAGTTGTTGCAAAGCCAACCCCGAGAGAGGAGAATATTAATAAAACTCATCTATATAATTTTTCATAAAAAAATCATCACAAATGATGTAAAGTGGGCTCTTGGGAGCCTCCATAGTCAGCTCAGCCTGGACTATGCACAGGGGACGGGGAGATGGTAGCAGTGGCCTTCTTCCCACTCCATTGTCCACGGTGTGACCCTGAGCCCCAGCTCTTGGAGGCAGACTTGGGGGACACAGTTCCAATATCTGTTCCGTTTCAGATACAGAACCAAACTGGGAGATAAGTAGAAATGTCATAGAGAAGCTCAGAATCAAGATAGTGGAGCAGGGACTTGCCTGCTGGTCCTGTGGTTAAGAATCTGCCTTCCAATTCAGGGGAGGCAGGTTTGATTCCTGGTTGGGGAACTAAGATTCCACATGTTTCCGGGCAACTAAACCTGTACACCACAGCTAGAGAGAAACAAACTAAGACCCGATATAGCCAAATAAATAAATAAATAAATAAAAGATGGTGGAGTAGAAGAACATGGAGCTTAGTTGGAGACGACTGAGCAATTTCACTTTCACTTTTCACTTTCACGCATCGGAGAAGGAAATGGCAACCCACTCCAGTGTTCTTGCCTGGAGAATCCCAGGGACAAGGAAGCCTGGTGGGCTGCCATCTCTGGGGTCACACAGAGTCGGACACGACTGAAGCGACTTAGCAGCAGCAACAGCAGCAGCACACGCAGAACAATTCTCACAGAATACCTACTAAACACTGCCAGAAGACCTCAGACACTTGAAAGGACAAGAAAGATCTCCATGCAACCAGGGAGGATGACAGAAGTGTCATGGAAATCTGATTAGGTATTTGGTAGGTGGTTTGTAAACAATTTCTCAAGCAAGCCTTTTTGGGTCTAAAGCACAACTCCATAATTGTGGCTCATGTGCACTGGTCTATTCTTGTGTCTGGAGACAGCTTTGGTTTGCTTCCTCTCCTCCACAGACCATCAGGCTGCTGTCAGTCCAGCCCGGAAAGAAATTAGCATCAATTTAGTAAAAGAGCGAGCGTGTATATGTGTGTATGCACGTACGCTCCCGAATGTGTGTAGGCAAGCCTGTGTGTGAGAGGGCAGGGCAAAGAGTGAGAGAAAATATTTTGACTTCATGACAAAGACAAATTGAAATTCTTTCTCTTAGCTTTTTCTCGGATAGTTTGTTATTCTTCCTCCCTTCAAGAGGGTGGATAATTCAAATTGGAACCAGTAGGTCCTAAACTATTCATCACATATCTGCATTCTCAAAGGCAAAATGAAGTGCATTCAACTGGTTCAAATTTGTAGGGGCTATATCTACATAGCACCAAATAAGTGAAGATTTTAGAACTGAATTCATATATTTAGTAAATGCAGATTATTTAAGCCCCAGTGTAGATTATTTGAGTTTGAACTGCTCACTTTGGCTATCTACACTAATTCAGAACCCTCTCTCTGAAAAATAGCAAATATATATATATATATATCTCCTAATTTATTCTATATATGCTGTGTACAAACATCTGTAGGCAAACTAGAAAATATATACATAATTTACAAGTCTAAATACTTGGGAACATCAGGATAACAGTGAAATTTTCAGTCAAATATGAAAATGGCTACAATTTTCAAAAAACATGCCTGAGCTATCTGCATAATTACCTCCACATTCCACAAGGCTGCTGTAGTTATATATATATATTTATATATGACTCTATTTAAATCTGCACACACACACATTGTGTAAGCTACTAATATGCAGAAACCTATATATGTTTATATGCTGAGATATATAGGGATTCATAAGTACATTCTTGTACTTTTATTTATTAATTTATTTATTAGATTTCTATTAGACGTGTCTATTTTGGTTAATTATCTGGGGAGAATCTGACCTCACATAGCCTTGCCTCCCTCTTTCCATATTTCTGCTGCCAGGAGGTCTTGTGCCCCAAGGCCTGGGAATTTTTAGCTCCTTTCTGTAAACTAGGGAAAAGGTCAATCGCGGCCTGAATGAACCCGTAAATATTAATACTGCCCCATTTCCTGGAATGTTCTTACAAGAAGAGTCATCTATACACTATCCTCCCTAATAATGTTTTTATGTAAACAGGGGCAGTCCTACAACAGAACTGCCCCCCTCTTGGGATGAGGAAAGAGGCGGTGCAGGGGAGAACCATATGGAATCCTGTTTCCACCGCAAGTTTAAATATAACTCAGAGTCAGTATAAAAGTGACAGGTAACCACTCTACCCCTATCTTACACTACTTAAGCTAACTAGACAGTAAGCTGAGCAAGTAGGCAATGAAATTTGGGCCCTGTGACCCTATTTGTGTGTCTTTGTGTTACTATTGTTTAGTCCCTAAGTTGCATCTGACTCTTGCAACCCCATGGACGAAAGCCTGCAAGGCTCCTCTGTTCATGGGATTCACCAGGCAAGAATACTGGAGTGGGTAGCTATTCCCTTCTCCATGGGATCTTCCTGACCCAAGGATTGAACCTGGGTCTTCTGCATCGCAGGCGAATTCTTGCCTGCTGACTCACCAGGGAAGCCCTTTGGGTGTCTTTGGTGCTGTGCTGTGCTTAGTTACTCAGTCCTGTCCAACTCCTTGTGACCCTGTGGACTGTAAGCCCACCAGGCTCCTCTGTCCATGGGGATTCTCCAGGCAAGAATATTGGAGTGGGTTGCCATGCCCTCCTCCAGGCGAGCTTCCCAACCCAGGGATCAAACCCAGATCTCCCACATTGCAGGAGGATTCTTTACCATCAGAACCACAAGGGAAGCCCAAGAATACTGGAGTGAGTAGCCTGTCTCTTCTCCAGGGGACCTTCCCAACCCAGGAATCGAACTGGGGTACATTAACACCTAAGGAGCCTTTAAAAAATACTGATGCCACACCAGCTGAATATATACATCAGGGAGTAGGCATCACTACTGCTTAAAAGTTCCCCCAGGTGATTCTTATCCACAGTGTTGGTTGAGAGCCACTTATTTACACTGATCTGATTCAGTATAAACCAGAGACATATCCCAGGAATTGGGGACTGATAGACAAACAGAGTGATTCTAGCCAAAAATGAACAAACTCACAAAAAACCAAAAGTTGTTTACACAGAGCATTATGCGTTAATATCAGATCATGTAGAAACAGCCAAGAAACTGGGTTGGGAGTTGGGGGATTGCTGTCTTTTAGGAACCTCACATTTGGGAACCCATTCCCAGAGTAGTTACAAGGAAAACTGGGGCATGTGTGCGCACGTGCACACGCGCACACACACACTCATCCACATATACATACCATGTGACTGCAAGCAACTTAAAACAAAAAAATTTTAATTGAATTTCGGGGCCTGGGGAAGATCTGAACCTATAATTATTTCTTAGCAAACTGCTGAACACAGGGTTTCTCTCCTCTGGGACGAGATGAGACGGGTAGCATAATGAACCCTCTTTAATTAAAAAATAAAATGTTTAAGGATAATCATATTCTTCCAAGCTACATTATTTTTTTTTAAGGAAAGGAAGGATGATGAGAAAATGCCCATTTTCAAATGCCCAGTGTTAGGCTGCCACAAATGGCCTCATTTCTCACTCAACTCTCTAGGTTCAAAATTAGGTCCTCAAGGGAGAACTCGAGTCTCTGCATTATTCCCAAGAGGAAGCTAACTTCTTCATCCCAGCTTTATTCCCAATTCTCTTAAAATCAACAGGCAGATTCAATGCCAATTTGATTCTAGCCAAGGAGAGCTGCAGGAGGGGAGCAGAAGTTGAGGCACCAAAACAGAGACTCTTTGCCCAACAGCCCTCTGACCTAATTTGATGCAGTTCTCCAGGAAAGAAGTACACTTTTCCAGACTTATGGAAGAGGGGGTGGGGGAGGGTTGGGGGAGGTGCTAAGAAGGGGAGCGTGGGACAAATGGAGAGAGTAGCGTGAAACATATACACTAACGTGCGTAAAATAGACAGTATAGACAGTGGGAATTTGCTGTATGACTCAAGGAAACTCAAACCAGGGCCCTCTGACAACCTAGAGGGGTGGGATAGGGTGGGAGGTGGGAGGGAGGCTCAAGAGAGAGGGTACATATGTATACCTATGGCTGATCCAAATTGATGTATGGCAAAAACCAACACAATATTGCAATTACCCTTCAATCTGTTGCTCAGTTGCTAAGTCGTGTCTGACTCTTTGCGACCCCATGGACTGCAGCATACCAGGCTTTCTTGTCCTTCACCATCTTCTGGAGGCTGCCCAAACTCATGTCCATTGAAGCGATGATGCCATCCAACCATCTCATCCTCTGTTGTCCCCTTCTCTTCTGGCCTTCAATCTTTCCCAGCATCCTTCAATTAAAAATAAATGAATGAATTAATTTTAAAAAAGAAGTGCACTGTACATGTTTTCCACCATAGAGTTCCTCCCCAGTTCCTTAGGAGATATTTGGAATGTGGATATACGGGCAGAGGTAAGGAAATAGCAGATCCTGGGACTATGGAAGGGGCTGGGGGAAAGGCAGAGGAAGGCGAATGCTCTAATTAACAAATGCTTCTCTTCAGAAAAGGGAACAAAAAAAAGATGTCCATGGAGCTAGAGGCCTGAGTTCACTTCTCAATGGGATCTGAGTTTATTGGTGGCCTTCGGGAACAGTCAGTGATCAACCACCAGGATAAATATGAGACATCCAACTCAGGATGTTGTTTTTTAATTTTGTTATTTTCATTGTCTTTGAATCCTATTTTCTCTTCTACTGCTTCTGGGTCCAACACCCCTAATGCTTTAATTTCTGCATTTAATGGAGATCTCTTTATTCGAGGTAATAAGTAATACACCGGAAAAACTAAATGAAAATTCTATTTTTCCAGAACTTTCCCTACCCCTTTTCCCTGAAGAAAAAGTAAAGGTATAAGGTTCAGATAGAAAAGACACCATCTGCCAACGCAGGAGATGGGCATTCAGTCCCTGGGTGGAGAAGATCCCCTGGAGAAGGGAATGGCAATCCACTCCGGTATTTTTGCCAAAGAATCCTATGAACAGGGGAGCCTGGTGGGCTACAGTCCATGAGGCTGCAAAAAGTTGGACTGAGAGACTAAGCACAACACACACAGTACCTAAAACAGCTAAAACCTATTCCTGTGGTTGATTTCACATCAAAACTGACTGGTGACAGGCTGCGTCTGTTCTTCCAAGTGCAGCAGGTCCAGTGACTGGCACAGCTTCTTTAACCTCTTAAAATACATCACAGCCCTTTTCCTAGGCAGTGTAAACTTATGTTCTCAGAGCTAAAATGGAAACAGCCACACTTCAAACTACATGTAGACACACACACACACACACACACACACTGCTGCCCCAGAAACATTCACCGCCGTGGCTGAACGGAATGCTAAGGAGCCTGGAAAGCTACCAGTGGGGAGGGACCTCTCAGTCAACAGCCTAGAGAGCTTTGCCCTGGCCAGGCCTACACCTGCCCAGGGAGAATTTTGGTAATTTTAATAAAACCAAATTAAATCCTAAAGTAAGACCAGTTGGTGATTCAGTAGGAATGGCCCCAGACCATTATGGAGTGACTATAAAATAAAAATTATAGATGGATAAGAATAGGAGCAAAGCAAATAAAATCATGTTAATGGACGAGAGAGGGAGCACAGCGGGGAGGAGGGAAAACTGCCAAGTGTGGAGATGGGAGCTGTTGACAGGGCGCTCCAGGTGGAGAAGCTCTGAGATGCGGGCCTGAGAAGGACAGAGAACTGGCCCTGAGCTTGGGACCCGTCCATTCGAGAGGAAAGGTTGGGTGGGGGTGAGGGCAGAGGCTTGAGGGAAGAAGCCTCCCAACCAAGCATGGAAGGGGCAGACGCCTGAGGTGCAGGAGAAGGTGGAGGCATGTGGGGTGGGGAGGCGAGAAGGCCGCTGAGGTCCCGGCTCTCAAGGAACTTCTCTTTCCATCAGGGGGACAAGTTTGGCTACAAGACGCTCTTCTGGGTACTTGATGCGCATGTTCTACTCTGTTCTCATGACATCTTGTGAGAAATAGTCTATTATTCGAGTCAGATTTAGAAAGTGAAGTCCAAAGGGTTAAGTAACTTGCCCAAGGTCCAAAAGCTAGGATGATCAAGTCTAGGATTTGAACCCAGGCTGAAGCCCACATCACCATATTCTAATGCTGTGCAGAGACTGACTACAATGCCGGGGTTTCCCGGAGAGCTGTGGGTCTGGAAGGATGCTCCGCGTCAGGCTGTCCACCTGACTGCTCCTTCTGCTCAGTCCTGCCTCCTCCCTGGACTCCTTCCACCACCTGAGAACTTCCGTGGGCAGGGCCTCTCTGGCTGAGGTTGGCTTCTCTCTCCCCACCCCCACCCCTTCACGAGAAGAAGACATCAAAGATCGCAGCAGGGCCATAAAGAGAGGGAGGGTGTTAGAAGGGAGCCACCCTGGGCTCATAAACTGGGCGGGGGTGGGGGAGGAGACCCACCCATTTGTCAGGGACACTGCATCTCACTTTCCCCAAAAACTGAGATGTCAGCTTTTGCTTGAGGGCAGGGCACTTAAGCAAAGTGCAGGTGGCTGCAGCGAGAGGCGGGGTGGGAATAGGGGTGATGACTGGAGTCATTCTGACATGGAAACGGTGCCACCTCTCCACTGCCACTTGTGAGGCCAAGACACTCGGGCGGGGGGGGTCATTTGAGACCTGAGTTGCAGTTTCAGTTCCACTGCCCCGTGGCTGTGAGGAACTTCTTCCTGTCTCCTCAGTCTCTTTACCTTGTTCTGGGGTTGATCTTTGCTGGTACCCCCTTTTACCTTGCTGAGAGGTTCACTGGAGACCACACAGTGGAGGCAACCTACAGAGCACAGCTGAGTTCCCTGGGCCACAACCAGGCTACACATGTTGAAGGACAGCTATAGACCCCAAGAGTATCAGTGGTCTCCCAGTCACCACCTCCTTCTACCATCACAGTCAACCAGAACCTCCAAACTCTCGTTGGGTGGTGTCTGAAACTGCAAGTCATGCAAATTCAGTTAAAAAAAAAAAATGCCTGTGTCTTAGAGCTAAGTGCAGTCTCCTCCATTAGCCTAGGAGCTTCTCAAGAACGGGAATCAAATCTTCTTCCCCGATAATTTTTCCACTAAATGGAGAGCTCTGCACACAACGGGGGCTCTTGAAATGCAATCAGCAACATCCGCATGGGTCAAGAAGTCCATGTTTTCCTAGGCAAACTGGAGAATCACAATTAAAATTCTCCCTTCCTCCCAATCACATTCACCATAGAACTGCTTTTTTTTTTTTTCTGCATCACCGTAATTATCAACAAGCTTTTATTAAATACAGTGCTGTGCTTGGTGCTTGACATGACAGATATCACAGGTCCTGCCACCAGGAGACATGATATAGACATCTAAAAATATACAGAGTGTTGGGAGAGCTTGAGTTCTGGATCGCAAACGCCTAGGTTCAAAGTTCAGCTCTGCCTCTTTTCGGTCATGAAGCACTGGACAAGTTCTGTAACTACTCTGTACCTCTTTCCTCATCTTTGAACAGAGAAGACAAGAGGCCCTACCACACAGGGTTGGTGTGGTGAGTAAATTAGATGATGCGCACAGAGCACTTAGGATGGGATCTGACACATAGCAAGCGCTCACCAAGGTAACCATGGGAACCAGCTTCTGAGCAGAAAAGTGGCGTGATTAGGCCCGTGTTTTAGGAAGACAAATCTTGCAGCAGAGTTTGGGACTGTTACAAGAAAGAGAATTGAAGAAGAGGAGGTTTTTTGCCTTGTTTGGTTTCTTACAACAGATAAAGCTTTTACAGCAGATAAAGCCAAAAGGCAAGGACAGCCTGAATCAGAGCAGAAGGAAACAACAGCTCCTCTTACTCTTGGAGCCTTGACCTCCCAGAGAGGCCAGGAGCAACCACTATTATTCAAAAGCTGATGTGAGAAGAAAAGGCCAAGGAAGTTGGTGAAAAAAAGTATGAAACCTGAAAAGTATGAATTCTGTTTATAAACTCATGAATCGATGTTACACTGGAAGTTTCTAGACAGCTTTCCAAATCACATATAGATATATAGCTACAGATACAGATACAGTGATAGGTAGCCCCTACTCCAACTCCCACTAACACAGAATTAGTTGGGATGGTAGCAAAAGAGATTATATTAGGCCTAAGATCTGGGTTCGATCCCCTGGAGAAGGGAATGGCTACCCACTCCAGTATTCTTGCTTGGAGAATCCCACAGACAGAGGAGCTTGGCGGGCTACAGTCCATAGAGTCCCGAAGAGTTGGATATGACTGAGCGACTAACACTTTCACTTTAAGATAAAATTAATGACAGACAGGGGGATGGAATAGTTCAGTGGGCTCCTGCTGCTCTGATATCTTTGAGAACCAGTCATCTAACCACGTGTTGACAGTACGGCCTACAGGTGGGGTCCTGGAGAGAGTAGCCTCTGGAGTTCCCTTCTAAACCAGACTGTTTAGAACATCCAATATTTCATCAACAAAATAGTATCAGGTTTGCAGGTGATGGCATATCTTCCCCAGTTTAGGTTTAGATTTTTTTCGACCTCATTTCTTTCTATGTTTTTTTTTAGATCATGCTGTGTGGCATCTTATTTCCTCATTCGGGAACGGAACCCATGCCCCTGCATTGGGGGCATAGAGTCTTAATCACTGGACCACCAGGGAAATCCCCTCTACCTCACTTCTTTTGGGACCCATGCTAAGACCATCTATCCAGACTTCATAGGAAGACCTGTATTCCCCACCCTGGGAATTCTTCAGAAAGGACTCTCTCCTTCCCTTCCTTGTTGGACACAGGTTTTCAGCCCCCTCATAATGGCCACTAGACTTTAGTCAGATGCCACAAGTGTCGCTGTGTCGCTAACGAGCTCTATACCCTTGAGGAAATCACATGAACTGCTCAGTACCTTGGTTTCCTCCTCTGTCAAATGAAGGTTAGAATTCCATCACACAAAGCTATTGTATGATTATAAATGAAAGCACTTTGAAACTAAAATGCTGCTGCTGCTAAGTCGCTTCAGTCATGTCCAACTCTGTGCGACCCCATAGACAGCCTCCTACCAGGCTCCTCCTTCCCTGGGATTCTCCAGGCAAGAAACACTGGAGTGGGTTGCCATGTCCTTCTCCATAAAATGCTATTAATATTTAAATGTTTGTTATTATTACTACAATATTTACCCATTACAAGAAAGAAAAAAGAGGGAGCTGGCAGGGACTCTGACTCCAATCCTATTTTTTTTTTAATTAATTAATCAATTTTCTCTTTGTCTGTACTGGGTCTTCCCTGCTTTTGCACGAGCTTCTCATTGCAGAGGCTTCTCTTGTTGTGGAGCACAGGCTCCAGGCATGCAGGCTTCAGCAGTTGTGGCCCAGAGACTCAGCTGCTCCACACACATGGAATCTTCCCAGAGCACAGATTGAACCTGTGTCCCCTGCATTGGCAGGTGAGTTCTTCATCACTGCACCACCAAGGAGGCCCTCTTCCTATTTTTTTTTAATTTAATTTCATTTAACTTTTGGTTGTGCTGGGTGTTTGTTTCTGGGCAGGCTTCTCTCTGGGTGCAGTGAGCGGGCCCTACTCTCTAGTTGCAGTGTGAGGGTTTCTCATTGCTGTGGCTTCTCTTGGGGAGCACAGGCTCTAGAGCACAGCATCCAGTAGCTGAGGCACATGGGCTTCAGTAGTTGAGGCTCTCAGGCTCTAGAGGACAGGCTCAGTTGTTGTAGTGCATGGGCTTAGTTGCTGCATAGCTTGTGGGATCTTCCTGGATCAGGGATCAAACCCGTGATCAAATCTGCATTGGCAGGCAGATTCTTTACCACTGAGCCAGGGAAGCCCCATCCCAACCCTCTTTGGACTTGCACATTTTGTCATCTTTCTAAATCAAACTGCCTTCTCTAAATCTTCAGAAAACTGGAACACTGATGTTTTCCAAGAGGGTAACACCTATGCGACGGGTAGACCGGGCTAAAGCAAGTATTGTGTCATCTAAAGAACAGAGATCTAGGGATCCTTTGTGCTCCAGTATGTTTAGAGGCTCACAGGGCTTCCCTGGCGGCTCAGTGGTAAAGAACCTGCCTGCCGATGCAGGAGTCGTAGGTTTGATCCCTGGGTCAGGAAGACCCCCTGGAGGAGGGCATGGCAACCCACTCCAGTATTCTTACCTGGAGAATCCCATGGACAGAGGAGCCTGGTGGGCTACAGTCCATGGGGTTGCACAGAGCTGGACACGACTGAGTGACTGAGCACCACCACATGCATCTGTATGTGAGGTCCTGCATTGTCACCTCCTAGTTGGTTTGAGAGGACTTTTAGCCTCCACACTCTGTGCAGGAGGCTGGGACAGGAGCTATATCTGGGATTTGAGGGAGCGTAAACTCTGCTCCAGTATGTGCAAATGAGGCCTAGAGGGAATAGATCAGAGAACTGGGCACCATGCTTTCTCCCCCAGTTGTTATAGTTACACTAGGATTGGCACATGTGGGCCAAGGAGAGAGGGGCAAGGAGTAGAGCTTCCATGAGCCCTCGGGGCAGTGACTGTGTTGAACTACCTGTGTTTAGAGTCAGGCTGATGGTTGTCTGGCTTCCCCAAGGAGTAAACAATAATAACCCTGATCATCTTCAACATCAGAAAACGATCATTAGTGTCCAGCTCTTTTTCTCCCTTCCTCAAGAGTAAGGATCCAAGCTGCTCCCATTTTGTAGACAGAAAACTGACTCATCGTGAGCTGGGGAGAGGTACCAGGTTTGGAGAAAAGTTCCAGGTGTTTCTAGTTGTTATTTTGTCCAGAGGCACAGGTTTAGCCCCATAAAGATCTCTATCCAGCCATGGTGGATGCCTATCTGAATTTTGGCAATAGCAACAATGGGAGGGAGGCGGAGCAGCGCGTGGGCCCTGTCATGAGAGGGCACAGGGCAGAGTGCAGCAGCTCGGCATCCCCAAGGGGGTGGCACTCAGTGGATTGGAAACTTCTCCCATTTGGGAAGCTTCAAGACTGCATTCCCAGCGACTTCTCTCTCCACAATTTTCTTGCAACCGATGACAAACTACCAAGTCTTTCCTCTTGCTTAGCTTGAGTCTCATGAAATCTAAAAGGAAAGAAAGAAGGAACCTCAGAACTGCACATTTCTCCCTTCTCCCCCAAATTAGGGAGAGGGACAGAAGGGAAGCATCTCATTCAAAGCAAGCCTGTTTACCAGCTGCCAGCCCAGACACACCCCCAACAAAATGCCACAGAGAAGGATGTCGTGACTCATGGCTTGGCAAGTACCGGGATCATGCCCCGGGCTCCCAGATACCACACTGGCTCCTCCAGGTCGCTCTGGCTGGATCTCCTCCTCCTCCTTTTCCCCAGAAGCATTCCTCATCTTGCCCTCTCTTCCCAGCCCCTCCTCTCCTCAAATCATTCTCTGCAGTGAGAGGTGGGTGTGGACAAGCAGAGGTAGAACTGGGATTCGAGTTAGGGTTAATTTCAGGATCAGGATTAAGGATGGGATTAAGAATGGAGTTAGGGGCTTCATTGGTGACTCAGACAGTGAAAGAATCTGCCTGCAATGCAGGAGACCTGAGTTTGATCCCTCAGTCGGGAAGCTCCCCTGGAGAAGGAAATGGCTACCCACTCCAGTATTCTTGCCTGGAGAATCCCATAGACAGAGGAGCCTGATGGGCTACAGGCCATGGGGTTGCAAAGAGTCGGAAAGTGACTAACACTAGGGATGGAGCTACTTTGAGACTGGGTTTAGTCAGTGGACTTTTAGTCCGAAGAGACAACAAAACTCTGATTTATATGCATTAACATCTTGGGGTAGCAGAGGATTAGATGTCTTGGCCAGAGGTCCACGTTCTTTTTTCTTTCTCCTTCTTCTTCTTCTTCTTTTTTTTGGCGGGGGGGGGGGGCCCACACAGCATGCAGGATCTTAGTTCCCCGACTAGAGATAGAACTTGTGTCCCTGCATTGTAAGGGTGGAGTCCGAACCACTGGGCAGCCAGGGAAGTCTCAAGGTCTGCTTTCTTTGAGATCAGACTAGAAGAGTTAGTATGTGGTTTAGAAGGAAGGAAATGTCAACACTTAAACAAAGATGTACTCAAGAATCACTTCGTAGGAATGTGAGCAAAGGTTTCTGGAAATCAGCTTCATCTCTAAGGATTGTAGGTACTGTAGAACCCTACATCCATTCTCCAGGCACTGGGCAATATTCTGTGACTTCACCTTGATCTCAGACTTAGAACTTTCTAGTAAACCCAAGAGTCTTTCTTGGATTTCTTCTCCTAATCCCTTCCTGCTGCTGCTGCTAAGTCGCTTCAGTTGTGTCTGACTCTGTGTGACCCCATAGACAGCAGCCCACCAGGCTCCTCTGTCCCTGGGATTCTCCAAGCAAGAATACTGTAGTGGGTTGCCATAAGTCACTTCAGTCGTGTCCAACTCTGTGCGACCCTATGGACAGCAGCCCTCCAGGCTCCTCTGTCCAAAGGATTCTCTAGGCAAGAATACTGGAGTGGGTTGCCATTTCCTTCTCCTAATCCTCTCCTAGTCTTATCCAAAGAATTGTTCCACTGTCCCATAGTCTCCAAAGCACCGGGGCCCTGACATTTGGGTACCTCAGGCACTGTCTTGGCAGTGAGGCACAAAGCATGCTGGGGCTTCCCAGACTGAGACATCTGTCAGCAACCTGAGGAGGCTCCCCTTGGGCAAAGAACAAGACACATTGCAAGTTCTGAGCTCAGTTTTCAAAGACAGGAAGAAAATAAAATAGGAACAACTAGTAGGCAGTAGCAGGGCATGGAACAGGAGTGTTCCCAGGGGCTCCTCCAGGAGAATTTGGTCCATAAACTGATGCGATGCCACTGGGTTGGATCCCTAGAAACGTACACACACAAATACACACCAGCACCTCCTTACATAAGTTGCTCAACCCAGAAAGATGAACTAGCAAGCAGCCCACCAGTGCTGTGCAAGCAAAATCTCCTCCATTTCATAGGGGCCTGAATTTGTCTTCTTTCTCTCCAAACTCTCCTCCCACATCTGGCCCCTCAGGTGCTTGGAGATCCTTCCGCAGAGGGACGAGAGGGTTCGAGGCTGACACAAACCCCACCTCAGCCCTGCCCTCCCCATGAGCAGCAGCAAGACGGTGATTAGCTGCTCTCCCCAAGGCTCCGAGGTAAGGGAATTTTTTTCTTTCAAACATGTCACATCTGGCACATCTGCTTTCCTAGCAATGATGCATCCCAAGGGGTATAATCAACAGTTGGGGCGGGGCCGGGAGGCAGGTCTGTACTGACAGAAGCCTGAGCCAGAGATGCCAAGAGCAAAACGTAGGAACAGCCACTACCCCCACTCCCATTCTACCGCGGGGAGAGAAGTCCTATCCCTGCGCATCTTCCTGCCTTACAGCCAGGTGCCCTCTTCACAGGCCAGACCTATTTTAGGGCACAGAGATCATACATGGAGCACTTTGCTTTGGGAAATTATATAATCCTTTCTCTTGTCCACCCTTAAACTCTCCTATTGGAATAGGAAGGGAAGTGGAAGAGAGCTGGTCATCCACCCCCTGCCACAAGTTCAGAAGCCCTGGTAGTGGCTCCCCCTCTTCCTCCCCTACTCCTCGTAGCCACCTTCATCTCTTCTCTGCCCACTCTAACTCCTTATTCTTTCCAACACCAATTCCTCGCTGCAGGGAAAATCTCCCTCCCCATCCTGGATGTAGTGTTTCAAGGGGCTACCTAAATGCCTTCTAGCAACAACTGGATGAAACACCATCAGCACTTTTATCCTTCTGCCCATTGGAACAGCCCTCTCCTCCACCCCCCACTTTCCTGTGACTTCTTCACTCAAGACACTGCCTGTCAGCTTGGCAATCTGCTTCCCTGCAAATGTCTCCCCTTCTACTTTCAAGGTCATTTTTTTTCTTTCTGCCATTTCTGTCATTTCTTTTTCTTCAAAGACATGGTCCTCTCTCTTCTTTCTGGTCCTAAGCCACCTCTCCCAAACAGTACCCCACAGTCTCTCCTGCAGGAAGTCCTCTGTCAGTAAGTCACCCATTTTGCTTCTAATGGTGTCTCTCCATCCTCCATCACAACCTACACCTCACCCTCATCTTACTATATCTGCGTGTTTGTCATTATCCTGGGTATCACAGGATTCCCATCACACCTAGAGTCTCCCTCTTGTGCCCTGTATACGCGTTTCTCGATGCAGTAAAGGAAGGTAACTGAGCAAGAGAAAGGCATCAGGTCTACCTACTCTGCTCCCACAAAAAGATATAACCAACATATATACACGTACACACATGCATACAAATACACATACATACACCAAGTCATCCCAAAGATGACTGAGCTTGTCAGGTATAAATCATGTTTGGGTTTCAAATGCAACAGTAATTACATGGTATCTTAACTATCTGTGCAAACTGTCAGAGAAAATATATTGGCAATTCAGGGGAAAGAGGAGGGGAAGTTTGGAGCATCCATTGAACACCACCCTCACCTTCTCTGAAGTCATCCGGAGATAGGACAGCACAGAAGAGCAAAGACATGCTGGGGCCAGTCCCAACACTTTCGGAGCCTAATGATTTTTCAGGTGAGTTGTGCCGTCACAAGCTCCCAGGGAGGCGGCGACAATTCAAGATGAATTGTAGGCATCACCAGTCTCTGAAGGTATTGCAAGCAGCAGCAGGAAGGATTTACGCTAAATTTTCTGAAGACAGTCTGACAAAACAGAGGCCCCAGAAAGACTGACTCCTTCCTCTGTGAGTTTGGGAATCATCTGATCGAACCCTTGGCATCCAGGCAGAACTAGATCCAGACTATTCCAGAAAGGGAGTGATATTTAGAACATTCAGTTTTATCTTTTTTAAAGGGATGAATTGGTTTAAACATTTATTTATTTATGTGGGGCTGAGATGGGTCCTCATAGCTACACATGGGCAGCTGACATTTGCTTGGGCTCCTTTTCCTAGAAGCACTGCTTACCTGTGTCCAGGCTACGTTTCATACACATCTTCCTGTCAGTGGTCTTAGGGATAGCAGACTGATACGTTTCAGAAGGAGAAAATGTATATAGGGACAGTGCAGGGAGTGGGACGTGAGAGATGGGAACCAGACTGAGGAGGGAGAGATCAGACTGGGGGCAGGAGCAGACCTAGGGTTGAAAAGCTCATTGCTGCAGGGCAGAGCGGGTGAGGGGGGCAGGCCGAGAATGAAAGAAACAGATTTCTCATGGCTCCTCTAGCCCACCTCTTGCCTTTGGACAGATTTCACTCACACACATAAAAACACACACAGACTAGGTTCCCCACCAACGTCAAGCCAGGAAACTGTGTCATCTAAAGCTGAGAAAAGAATAGTGTATCAAGAGCTGGTTTATGAACATTTCTGCTGTGTGTGTGTGTAGGTGTTCTGGTGACTCTGTGGGCAAGAGGAGAAGCTGCTTGGACAAAAGGCTGCCATATATGGTGGCAGAGGGCAGGCCCTTCTTCATCAGAGATGTAGGAAATGCAGATGGAATGTGTCTTCCCAGAATGATTCTGGATAGTCTGTTTTTATATGTTCCCATATCTTCTTGACCTAACCAACTAATAAAGCAACACACATACACACACATGCAAGTACATTGTATTATTATAAACTTGTATAAACAGTAACCCCCCAATGCCCTAGTTGGCATCTGGATGAATCCTATTTGGTTCAACACCCCAACTGTCCCTCTAGGTCACCAGTTTCTCTGTCAAAGGAATAAGATCTTCTCCATTTTTCTCACTTGGGGACTTCAAGTTCGCAAGCCCTATTTTAGTCTTGGTCCTACTATCAGTATCTCATTCCCCTAGAGTGGACATTTTAACTATCCTGTAAATGACCACTCTATTTATGGAACAAAAGTAGTATGACAGTCACACGAGCCACAGAGATTCAGGATGGACTCCACTGGCCAGCACAGCTTTCACACTTCCCCGGTAGGGTTGTTTATATGTGGCAGGGCAGGCAACTAGAGAAGAGAGAAAGGATTGCTTTTTTAGTTTGTGGAAGAGAGATCTCCAACCCAGCCCATTCCCCAAATTCCTAGGTTCCTAAAGATCAGCATTCTCGAACTCCAAACACCGGAGTTTGCAGGGCTGAGATTTCCTGACCTGTCCCCACAGAACCGTGAAATTCAGTTATAAGGCAAACAAGGCCATGTTTGTCCCATAAAACCACCATGTGCGAGCTAATTAAATGACACTATAAAACAGAGAGATAAACGCAGGCGGCAGGGAGCTCACCTAGAGATGAAGACAGGATCAGATGCATGGCTGAGATAAAGACAGGCCAGGAGAAGAGCGGTGAGTGAATATCCCCAACCCCAACCTCAAGATTCCTCAGGAGCTTGCAAGCACAAGCGAGGGGTGAGGGAAAGGAGAGTTTGAAGATAGAGAAAAATCAGACGAGGCCTAAACAGAAAGATGCTAGCAAAGGAAGTAAAGTGGGCTACACAGATGTGGGCCTCCCCATCCTGGTACCGTCACTCATGGAGACTCTTACATATTATAGTTAAACGGATTTGCATATATACATGAAGTCATATGTAGAGATACAGATATACATAAGGAGTTTCATAAAAACACATTCTACACGAGATAATTCTCCATTTCACCCCCAAAGTGAATTAAGCATCTTCCACTGCAATGCAGGGATGTGAAGTCATGACCACAGGGATTTCCTCCAGCCCTAAAAGAGTCTTTGATTTTGTGATCTCTGAGCATATTGAGAAAGAACACTTGAAAGTGACATATGATTACCGCTTCCCCTAAGTAGTAACCCACTGAGAATGTCACAGAAATGATGGGTACCTAGAGGAAATAAAACCCACATTTGTATCTGGTCACATGGCCTCGAGTTCTGCTGTTTGCAACAACAGAATGGATGAGGGCTGTCACTGGGCAAGGCGCCCGTCCCAGAGGAATACCATGGCAGGTGAGGTTCAGGAAGTCACAGAATTCCGGAAATAAGCTTAAAATTTAGCTTCCGTCATAGATCTTCTTAGACAAGTAAGAGTGAGTCTCAGGAATTCCCCCTCCCTTCTCCCATGCCTCACTGCTCCACCCAGGCTCACATCTCATCCAGAGAAGTTTGACTAAACGTTCAATTCCTCATGCCTGTGCCCTTTCCCAAAGATATTTCCATTAGAAGGAAAAATTGGAAGTGAGGGAGATACCAGATCAGTAAGATAAACTCAGGGATAAGGGCCTTCTATATACCAAGCACAACTGGAGAAGCAAAAATGAATGACCCTGAAGAAGTAAAATTGTCAGAGTTTGCAGATGACCTGATACTGTATATTGTTGTCGTTCAGTTGCTAAGTCATGTCTGACACTTTGCAACCCTGTGGACTGCAGTACGTACCACCAGGGAAGTCCTAAAGAAAACATTTTTAATCTTACAGCACAGTACCTTGTAAAGTACTGTTGTTGTCGTTCAGTCGCTCAGTTGTGTCTGACTCTTTGCAACCCCATGGACTGCAGTACACCAAGCTTCCCTGTCCATCACCATCTCCCAAAACTTGCTCAAACTCATGTCCATTGAGTGGGTGATGCCATCCAACCATCTCATCCTCTGTCAACCCTTTCTCCTGCCTTCAATCTTTCCCAGCATTAGAGTTTTTTCCAGCGAGTTGACAATTCGCATCAGGTGGCCAAAGTCTCGGAGCTTCAACTTCAGCATACTATATATAGCTAACCCTAACATTTCCACAAAAAAACTATTAGAACTAATAAGTAAATTCAGTAAAGTTGCAAGTTACAAGGCCAATATATAGGAATCTATTGCTTTTCTATACACTAATAGTGAACTTCAAAAACAGAAAGGAAGAAAACAATCTCAATTAAATTGTTTAAAATTGCATTAAAAATGAGTAAAACACCTAGGAATACACTTAACCAAGGAGGTGAAAGACCTATACTCTGAAAATTATAAAACAGTGATGAAGGAAATTGAAACTGATACCAAGAAAAGGAAAGATATCCCATATTTTTGAATTGGAAGAATGAATATTGTTAAAATCTTCACACTATCCAAAGCAATCTACAGATTTAATACGATGCTTATCAAAACACCCATGACATTTTTCATAGAACGAATAACCCTAAAATGTACATGATAATCTAAAAAAGAGTGGATGCATGTAAATGTATAACTGATTCACTTTGCTACGCACCTACAACTAACACCACATTGTAAGTCAACTATACTCTAATAAAACCTTTTTTAAAAAATCATGGAACCACAAAAAGACCAACATCTCAAAGCAATTTTGAGGGAAAAGAACAAGCGGGATGGATCATGCTCTCTGACTTCAGACTATACTGCAAAGCTACAGTAATTAAAATAGCATAATTCTGGCTCAAAAATACACACATAGATCAATGGAAGAGAATAGAGAGACCAGAAGTAACCCCATGCCCCCATGGTCAATTAAGCTACAGCAAAGGAGGCAAGAATAGACAATGGAGAAAAGACAGTCTCTTGAATAAGTGATGCTGAGAAAACTGGACAGCTACATGTAAAAGAATGAGATTAGAACATGTCCTTACATCATATACAAAAATAAACTTAAATGGATTAAAGACCTAAATGTAAGACCAGAAGCCATAAAACTCCTAGATGAGAAGATAGGCAGAATGTTCTTTGGCATAAATCATAGCAGGATTTTTCAAATGTCTCCTGTGGCAAAAGACAGAAAAGCAAAAATAAACAAATGGGACCTACTTAAAAGGTTTTGCATAGCAAAGGCAATCTACTTAATGGGTAGGGTTTTTTTGCAAATGATGTGACCGATAAGGAGTTAATACCCAAAATATAGAAGCAGCTCATACAACCCAATATCAAAAATAAAAAAGACCCTGATTGAAAAACGGGCAGAAGACCTGAAAAGACATTTGCCAAAGAAGACATACAGATGGCTAAAAAGCACATGAAAAGATGCTCAACATTACTAACCATTAAAGAAATGGAAATTAAAAGAAATGGAAATTATATAGTAATGATAACCCTGTATGTGAGACAGCAAAAGAGACACAGATGTATAGAATGGACTTTTGGACTTTGAGGGAGAGGGAGAGGGTGGGAAGATTTGGGAGAATGGCGCTGAAACATGTATACTATCATGTAAGAAATGAATCGCCAGTCTATGTTTGATACGGGATACAGGATGCTTGGGACTGGTGCACAGGGATGACCCAGAGAGTTGATATCGGGTGGGAGGTGGGGGGGGTTTCAAGATTGGGAACTCATGTACACCTGAGACGGAAAAAAATTTAAAAAAAAAACCCATAATGTTACCTCAACCTATCACTTATAGGAATGGCTATCATCAAAAAGTCTACAAATAACAAATGTTGGCAAGGGTGTAGAAAAAGGGAACCCTTGTACACTGTTAGTGGAAATGCAAACTGATGCCACCACTGTGGAAAACAGTACAGAGGTTCTTTAAAAAAAAAAAAATAGAACCACCATATGATCCAGAAATTCCATTCCTGGGTATATGTCTGAAAAAAATGAAAGACTAATTCAAAAAGGTACATGCACCCAATGTTCACAGCAGCATTGTTTACAATAGCCAAGTTAGGAAGCAGCCCAAGTGTTCATCAACACACAAATGGATAAAGAAAATGTAGCATATACACACAATGGAATATTACTCAACTATAAAAAAATGAGATTCTGCCATTTGTAACAATGTGGATGGACTTAGAGAGTATTCTATTTAGTGAAATAAGCCAGAAAAAGACAAATAATGTACAAATCACTTGTATATGGAATCTAAAAATGGAACAAATGTATGTAACAAAACAGAAACAGATCCACAGATTCAGAAAAAAAAACTAGTGGTCACCAGTGGGGAGATGGAAGAGGGAGGGACAAGATAGGGGTATGGAATTAAGAGGTACAGATTACTATGTATAAAATAGATAAACAACCAGGATAAATTGTACAGCACAGGGAAATACAGCCTTTATCTGGTAATAACTTTAAATGGAGTATAATCTATAAAAATATTGATTTATTATGCCATAAATCTAAAACTAATATAATATTATAAATCAACTATACTCTAACAAAAAAAAAAGACCCTGATCCTGGTCTTGAAACATACACCTCTCCTTGGGCAAGGCTGTCTTTGTCAGCGATCCAAAAAGGAGTCCCATATTCCGAAATGCTAGCCTCAACTTTCACCATTCTCTACTGAGTTCTTTTTTGTGCTGAATGTGCAGAAAACTGGAGCCCTGAATCACTGGCAGTTGAGGAGATGGTCTCCCTGGACACTTAGGTTCCTTTCCTGGCTCCACCCTGTCTCCGTGGGCAGTTCTGGACAAGTCATGGACTCAGTTTCTCTACTTGGGAAGCGGGGGAGGCTCCCACTGACTAGTTCTCAACTTCACAGAACAGCTTGGTGATTAATGGGTTAATGTCCGTGGGAGGCTTTGAGCTCTTGGGATGAAAGACACCCTAAAGCCCTGACTCTATTGGAAACTCTGCCCAGCCAGCAAGATACCCTGAAACCAGAAAGGGGGCCTTTGATCATATATTAAGGGTTGTCTTTGGAAGAATGAACTAGAGGGGATGAGTTAAAACAGCAGCAGAAATTAAAGTAGCATGAAAAAAAGAGGACTTTCTGGCTCCTGGGTGGAGTCCCTTGCCCTGGAGTTGTTTCTAGATCTTTCACTTGTCTATAGAGGGGAGTAGTCTGGATCATTTCTGGAAGCTTTTTTTGGACATCCTATAGCCCACTTCATGTTAGCTCCTCTCTGACAGATATTTAATATTTAAGGTTAAACATTTAACCTTAAAGTCTCCCTCCACTCCAATTATGAAACTAGCCACCTCTCCCACTGCACAAGTTGGTAGCAAGCATAAATAAGAATGGTCCACTTACTTTAAAAAATGTTTTAATCATTTTAAAAAGTTAAACAGGGACTTCGCTGGTGGTCCAGTGGCTAAGACTCTGTGCTCCCAATACATAAAGGGCCATGGGCTCTTTATGATCAGGGAACTAGCTCCCACACGCTTTAACTGAGAGTTCACATGCTGTAACTAAAGATCCTCCATACTGCAATGAAGATCAAAGATTCTGAGTGTCACAACTAAAGTCTGGAATAGCCAGAAAAATAAATAAACACCTTTTTTAAAAAGTTAAGTGTATAGAAGAGTTTTGCTATAGAATTTATCCAAAAATCTCAAAATATTCATTATCAGGATAAAGCATAAACATTGAAATTGCAAGCTTGGTTATGGGGTCAGGCTTAAGTTTAAACACTGGCATTGCCGTTTGCCAGCTATACAACTCTGAGCATCAGTTTAATCAACTCTAAAATGGCAATAATAAAAATTCTAACTTCGTATGATATTGTAAGGATTACACTGGAAAATTCTGAGACTACTAAGAGTTGACGAGGATGGTAGAACAACAGGAACTCTCAGATATTCTTTTCACAGTGAAAATTGGTACAAATACTTTGAGAAACAATTTGGTATTGCTGAGTAACAGTGTCAGACTTTATTTTGGGGGGCTCCAAAATCACTGCAGATGGTGACTGCAGCCATGAAATTAAAAGATGCTTACTCCTTGGAAGAAAAGTTATGACCAACCTAGATAGCATATTGAAAAGCAGAGACATTACTTTGTCAACAAAGGTCCGTCTAGTCAAGGCTATGGTTTTTCCTATGGTCATGTATGGATGTGAGAGTTGGACTGTGAAGAAAGCTAAGCGCCAAAGAATTTTGATGCTTTTGAACTGTGGTGTTGGAGAAGACTCTTGAGAGTCCCTTGGACTGCAAGGAGATCCAACCAGTCCATTCTAAAGGAGATCAGCCCTGGGATTTCTTTGGAAGGAATGAGGCTAAAGCTGAAACCCCAGTACTTTGGCCACCTCATGGGAAGAGTTGACTCATTGGAAAAGACTCTGATGCTGGGAGGGATTGGGGGCAGGAGGAGAAGGGGANTCAACAAAGGTCCGTCTAGTCAAGGCTATGGTTTTTCCTATGGTCATGTATGGATGTGAGAGTTGGACTGTGAAGAAAGCTAAGCGCCAAAGAATTTTGATGCTTTTGAACTGTGGTGTTGGAGAAGACTCTTGAGAGTCCCTTGGACTGCAAGGAGATCCAACCAGTCCATTCTAAAGGAGATCAGCCCTGGGATTTCTTTGGAAGGAATGAGGCTAAAGCTGAAACCCCAGTACTTTGGCCACCTCATGGGAAGAGTTGACTCATTGGAAAAGACTCTGATGCTGGGAGGGATTGGGGGCAGGAGGAGAAGGGGATGACCGAGGATGAGATGGCTGGATGGCATCACCAACTCGATGGACGTGAGTCTGAGTGAACTCCGGGAGTTGGTGATGGACAGGGAGGCCTGGCGTGCTGCAATTCATGGGGTCACAAAGAGTTGGACACGACTGAGCGACTGAACTGAACTGAGCTGAACTGAGTAGACTTGAATATTTACATATCCTCTAATCCAGAAATCCCACAACTAGGTATAGACCCCCCAAAACCTGGGCACATTTGTACTAGGATACATGTTTAAGTCTGTCCAAAGCAGCATTGTTTTCAATTGATTAAAAACTGGAAAGGATGCAGATCTCCGTCAACAGTAGAATGGATTAAATATCAGCTATTCACACACAATGAAATATGTATGGCAATAACAATAAACTACATTTACAAGCAACGACGTGACTGACTCTCACGTATTACATGCTGAGTAGAAAATGTAAGACTAAAGAACACTCACAGTGTGAGTGTGTTTATATAAAATTCAAATGGGGCAAAACTTTGTTGTTTGAATATATGTTGTTATTTAGTAGCTAAATTCTGTCCTCCTCCTTGGACTGTAGCCTGCTGGGCTCCTCTGTCTATGGGATTCCCCAGGCAAGAATACTAGAGTGGGTTGCCATTTCCTTCTCCAGGAGATCTACCTGACCCAAGGTCAGAACCTTCATCTCCTGCATTGACAGGTGGATTCTTTACCACTGAATCACATGGGAAGCCCCTTAAGGACACATATATTGGTACTAAAACCATTATGAAAAGCCATAAAACTATTATTACAAAATACAGGATAGTTACCTTTGGGAAAGGGAAGAATGTGATCAGAAAGGGGGCTTTTGGGGTGCTGGCAAAACTCTCTTTTTATGAGTGTTGGCTACATGGCTGTTTCTAGGTGCCACAATATTCATTAAAATACATATATGTTCTTTATACACTTTAATGAATATGTGTCATATTTTATAATTTAAACATAAAAAGATTTAATTAGATTACATATGTAGAGTGATTAATAAAACGTCTAGTGAATACTAAGCTCTCAGTAAATGTTAACTATTATACCCATTATTTATCCACCACTAGTTCAGAAATTGTCTATACTCTTTCCCCCCATTAAGCATGGTAGATATGCGGGTTTGTGTTAATAACATTTAGTTGCCTACTATGTGCTGGGTGGTGGTTCAGTGGTGCAGGAGATGCAGGGTTCTATCCCTGGGTCAGAGGAGCCCGGCCAGCTACAGTCCTGTGTGTGTGTGTGTTCAGAAGCTTCAGTTGTGTCCAACTCTTTACGACTCTATGGACTGTAGCCCACCAGGCTCCTCTGTCCATGGGATTTTACAGGCACGAAGACTGGAGTGGGTTGCCATGCCCTCCTCCAGGGGATCTTCCCGACCCAGGGAACGAACCCGCGTCTCTTACGTCTCCTGCACTGGCAGACGGGTTCTTTACCACTAGTGCCACCTGGGAAGCCTGGCTAGGGTCCACAGGGTTGCAAAGAGTTGGACAGAACTGAACGACTGGGCATGGACACGCACACACACGCGCACACACGCACGCTGTGTGCTACACATTGTACGAAGGAGAGAGGAACCAGAGAGCATTCCCATCCAAGGTGCTCACTGCACTGATCTGACTGCACCCAGACAGCTCCTGCTTCCCAGACTAGCAACTTCTCTTTCCGCTTACCTGGGTCAAATGTTAACTTCTCAACGATGATGAAATCACAAACAGGCATTTGTGTCTAGAAAGAAATCTCCACTTCAAACCACTCCTCCTGCATCCTTACCAATTGTATTACTGCCCCAGTCAGTGGGTATCCACTCACCCCGCTACACACACACCCTCCACTGTGGCAGAGAAAAAAAGAACTATGACCAAAAATCTCCCCAGTGTCTGCACTAGCCTCCTACTCATGGCTTCCCACCCCAACCCCACCACCCCAGCCTCAGGGCACAAAATACATTATGACCCTGGGCCTTCGTTTACATGTAACAAACAGAGGTCAATTTATTTCTAAATCACTTTTTTTACGGCTCTATTGAACTATTTGCCACATTATTTATACGTTAATGGGCCAGGCCCCTCTGGGAAGCTCCCCATCTAATAAATAACGTGCCAAATCATTAAGCAAGGTGATAAAATCAAAACCATTTAAAAATACATCAACCTGCGTTCCCTTCCAGTGAAATAAGCTCCAGGGGACCAGAGAAGCAACGGGGGAGGGGAACCACCTTCTATTACTGAGTTTGGTCAGGTGTAGGGTTTGGTTTTTTTTTTTTTTCTCCTCTGGGCTGGAGATAAAAATCAGAGCTGAGAGATCTAGATAACCTGGATGCTTACCCATATCCCTAGCAGCTAAAGTGAGAGGAAGCGGAGAGGTATTCACTAGGGATGTGAATATCTTCCCCCTCCCGCCAGAGGAAGAAGGGGCATCAGATTCTACCTCCCACCTGCCCTGTAGTCTATTGGAGGTAGACAGAGGAGCCCAGCTGGGCAAAAGAGGTTACATCTTCTGTCTGGGAACTAGGAATTACAAAGAAAATCCACTGAAGGCCTTTGCCTTTCCACTTGTTTCCTATCACTATAATTCTGTCTTATGAATCTCTGTATTTACAATTAATCTGAGTCACAGAGAAGAACACGAATAATAACAATTACTCTGGCTACCCCTCCCCCATTCTCTACCTCTCACCCTAGAGGGCTTTCCACACCCTTCTTTGCCATCAACCCCCTCAGAAAACCTGTCCTGAGCTAGCATAGCAGTGGCAAGAAAACCTAGGCTAGAAGACTTACTCCTGAGCACCCTGAGGATTTGACCTTGAGCTCCCAAGGGACTTGACCTTGAGGTTCTTCCAAGTAGTCCAGAGAAAAAAGGCACAGGGGAACTCTTCAATCTGTCCCTATCCTGAGGCTCCCTGTGGGTAGACCCCTGCCGTAGGTGTTATAAGGAATGATTCACCTAGATCATGCCCCCATGAGAAAGATAAGACCCCTCCTCAGGACTCTGAAAACAATACAACTGAAGGAAATACAGGTTGACTATCTAAGCAGAGAGGGCAGGCAAAGCAAAGATATTATCTTTTGAATACGAGAGGTTTAAATAAATATGTAAGTCCCCTTTTCAAAGAAACCAAACATTGTTTACTTTGATCATAACAAGAGCCTTAAAAGGTAACTATAGATTCAAAGAAGTAAAAAGATTTAATCAGGTCACAAAATAGATAAGCAGAGGGCCAGGGCTTGAATCCAGGTGTGACTGTCTACAAAAGGCTATATTCTTTTTATTAAATCATCATGCCGAGGAGTACAGATGAGCTTTGAGTTGAGTTCTAAAGGAAGAGACCCATAGGGATAAACTAAGAGAACTGGGGAGGCAGGGTTGCCAAATAAAATTCACGATGCCTGAGCCTGATTATTTCACGGGATATACACTAAAAAATTGTTCATTGTTTATCTGAAATTTAAACTTAATTGGCATCCTGTATTTTCATTTGCTAAATCTGTCAACCTTAAAGCAAGCAATTCTTGGGACTTCCCTGGTGGTCTAGTGGTTAAGAATCACCTTCCAAGGCAGGGCACATGGGTTTGATCCCTGGCTGGAGAACTAAGATCCCATATGCCACAACTAGAGAAAGCCTGCATGCTGCAATGAAGACCCAGCATAACCAAAACTAAAAAAAAAAAAGATTAAAGCAAGCAACTCTTAAACCTTAAAGCAAAGCCAATGGCCTGAGTGAGAGCTCCAAAGGGAAGGGAAATAAGGCTTGCAGAAATGAGAAATAGATTTGCCTACTTGGTACAGGCAGTTCCATACTGGAATGTCAAAAACTAGGGAGATGATGGTCATAGCCAGATGCTAGAAAGGTCTTGAAGAATGAAAAGTTTAGACTTCATAGGGAATTGTTGCTTCTAAATTGTAAGCTTTGAGGAAAGGACAAAAATAGTTTCACAGAATTTAGAACTGGAATTTAATTTATAAAAGTGTAACACCTTTTATTTATAGATTATAGTTTCCAAAGCTCTGTCACATGCATTTCATTTGATCCTCATATAGGCAATGGCACCCCACTCTGGTACCCTTGCCTGGAAAATTCCATGGATGGAGGAGCCTGGTGGGCTTTAGTCCATGGAGTCTGGAAGAGTTGGGCATGACTGAGCGACTTCACTTTCACTTTTCACTTTCATGCATTGGGGAAGGAAATGGCAACCCACTCCAGTGTTCTTGCCTGAAGAATCCCAGGGATGGGGGAGCCTGGTGGGCTGCTGTTTATGGGGTCACATAGAGTCAGACACGACTGAAGCGACTTAGCAGAGCAGCAGCATATCCCTGGCGTGGTAGACAAATGGATGTTATCTGCTTCTGTTGGGTCTGTTCCCCCTCAGTCTAGCTGGTCTCCATCCTTTTCCCTACCACCCACATCCTGAAAGGCACCCCACTGCCTCCCACCCCCAACTTTACCACCCTCCTGAAACTGTGCTCACAGGGTCACCCATAACTTAGCCAAAGGCTTCTTTTCATTCTCCATCCCACTTTACCTTTCTTTAGCACTAACATTGTGGACAACCTCCTTTATCTGTGATACTATTGACTTTATTTTTCTGGGCTCCAAAATCATTGCAGATGGTGACTGCAGCCATGAAATTAAAAGACACTTACTCCTTGGAAGGAAAGTTAGGACCAACCTAGACAGCATATTCAAAAGCAGAGACATTACTTTACCCATGAAGGTCCATCTAGTCGAGGCTATGTTTTTTCCAGTGGTCATGTATGGATGTGAGATTTGGACTATAAAGAAAGTTGAGTGCTGAAGAATTGATGCTTTTGAACTATGGTGTTGGAGAAGACTCTTGAGAGTCCCTTGGACTGCAAGGAGATCCAACCAGTCCATCCTAAACGAGATCAGTCCTGGGTGTTCATTGTTCATTGGAAGGACTGATGTTGGAGCTGAAACTCCCATACTTTGGCCACTGGATGCAAAGAGCTGACTCATTGAAAAAGACCCTGATGCTGGGAAAGATTGAGGGCAGGAGGAGAAGGGGACGACAGAGGATGAGATGGTTGGAAGGCATCACAGACTCAATGGACATGGGTTTGGGTGGACTCCGGGAGCTGGTGATGGACAGGGAGGCCTGGCATGCTGTGGTTCATGGGGTCTCAAAGAGTCAGACAGAGCAACTGAACTAAACTGATTGATCTCTTGTTTCCTCCTGCGTCTTGGATCACTTTTTCTTGGTCTCCATCACTCTTCTCTTGTCCTTCCATCCCCTCCTTGCACTAGGTATTTCAGAGTTTCCTTGTTTGATCTTCTCCTTGGGTGATTTCATCCATTCTATTTTCAGTCACTGAATGTGTGCTGATGACTTCCAAATTTACATCTCTCACTGGCTTTCTAGATGATAGGTTTGGATTTTAAATTGCCTCCTAGAAATTCTACTTTCTATGTGAGCTCAGTCACTCAGTCATGTCCAACTCTTGAGAGCCCATGGACTGTTTCATGGCATTCTCCAGGAAAGAAGACTGGAGTGGGTTGCCATTTCCCCCTCCAGGGGATCTTCCCAACCCAGGGATGGAACCCACATCTCTTACGTCTCCTACATCGGTAAGCGAGTTTTCATCACTAGTGCTACCTGGGAAGCCCCCAACTCTATTCATCCTCCTACTGCCACCAAATCTAGCCATCTTTTTCAATTAATGAATAACTCCTGATTACTTACAGGATAAGCTCCAACTCCTCACCACGCTCGTCCATGGCATACAGTTATGGTGAAATTTGGTCTAGATCAGGAGATGGCAAACTTTTTCTGCAAAGGACCAAACAGCAGATATTTCAGGCTTTGCAAGCTGCATATGGTCTTTGTTGTACATTCTTCTTTGGTGCTTTTTTTCAATACAACCCTTAAGAAATGTTTGAAAAAAAATTTCTTAGCTTGAGGGTTGTACAGACTTAGGGTCACAGTCGGCCAACCTCTGATCTAGGACCAGAACTCCAAACTTACTCTCTTTTCCTTGTTTTCAGAAGTTAAAAACCTATATGTGTAGAGCATTCACAGCTTAAAAAATTTCTCTCGTGCACTTCATTTTATTTGCTGTCACCTCTGAACTTTAGTGGTACCTCCTTTATGACAGCTTATTACTCTACTAGGCTGTTTGCGAGAATAATGGTTATCTCTCATTCATTTTTTATATTTCATAGCAACCAGCCCAATGTGTTATTGATAATGGGCACTTCAAAGGGTTTGTTGAAAGAATTAATAACCTAATTAAAAATCCTTGTTTAAATAGAAAAAGTTGAAGAAGGATCTGAAAGCTGAATACTCGGTCAGCAGATGTTCTTCTGGACTGTAAGGAGAGCCGTGGGGACAAGAAGGAATGGCGAGAATGAGAGAAATCCCTCAACACTAAGATCTCTGCTTCCCTCACTGGGAGTCCTAGAGTTGAACTTGCTGGGAAATAAAGGAGAAAGTAGCCTTGATTAGGAAAAGACTGAATGAGAGAGTTGACAACCCGATTCCTGTAGCTAATCTGAGGCCTGGGGGTGGGGGGTGGGTTAGAGCAAAAGTCATTGCATTTTACTATCAGGGCCTCAGTAAATGTTAATAAACTTATCAATCTACTCTTCTCCCATATCTTCCTGCCTTCTCTTATTAAATCATGCATTTGGAAGTGGCTAACAAGGAAGAATTCCAGACATCTGAGCTTGGGCATTTCAGGAGGCACAGCTAATCGAGAGACTACAGCAAGACCCCTGAGGCCGGGTCACTTTCATACTAAATATCTCAGTCTAACTCAACTTGTAGCTACAATGGAATGGGTTGCGGATGCCTCCACCAGTGCATCATCAGTCCGTAGACATACCCAGGGGAGCCTACAGTAAGCATGGTTTGCACCCAGGAAGCCTAAGCTACCCTCTCATCACTTAGGCTCATTTCTTTGCATAAGCATCACCAAGATGTGTCAATACGACTGGCCAGGTGTCAACTCCCTTTTTTCTTCCAGGAAGAAGCTGACTTGATGACGCACAGAACTGTTTTAAACAAATGTCTTATCTATTCAGGGGCTTGTTGGGTGACTCAGTGGTAAAGAATCCACCCACAATGCCGAAGATGCAGGAGATGCCACGGGTTCATTCCCTGGGTCGAGAAGATCTCCTAGAGGAGGGCACGGAACCCATTCCTGTATTCTTGCCTGGGAAATTCCATAGAGAAAGGAGCCTGGCAGGCTACAGTCCGTAGGGTTGCACAGAGTCAGACACGACTGCGGTGACTGAGCACTATTCAGGAAATAACTCTGACAGCTGGTGACAACATGAGTCAGAAAATGGTTGATATGGAAACACAGTAAACAACGTGTAGAGCCTTACTCCTTACCCTGTGATCCAGAGACCAACAGCATCAGCATCACTTGGGAGCCTATTAAAGTGCAGAACTTTGGGCCCCATCACAGATTCACAGAATCAGAAGGAGCATTTTAACAAGGTCCCAGGTGGTGCATCTGTTTATTAAAGTTTGAGAGGCACTGGTATATTGGATGAGGTTCCGCTACTTAACAGCTGTGTGACCGTGGACAAGTCATTTAACTTCTTCACAGCTCAGTTTCCTCGTCTGTAAAGTTGGGATAATAGCAGTATCTCCTCAAAGTTATTGTGAGACCTTAGTTAACACATGAAAAGTGCTTAGAATTCCACCTGACACGTGATAAGCATGCAATCAATGTCAGCCAGTATTACTCTTCTCTCTGATCAAACTCCATTAAGGGGAACTGGCTGAACTTAACGGGACAGGATAAGAGAAAGTAGAGGAAGACATTTCTATGTGTGTGTGATGGGGTGAAGAGAAGGGCACTGATAATAGGAGGAATAACTTTTTTGATTAATAATAACAAAAAAATCCAAGGGAGACATCATATGGCCAAGCTGGGGGTACCCAGAGCCCCAGAAAAGTGAGTGATGGATTCATTCATATTCATAAATTCATATGATGGATTTATCAGTAGATACAACGTGAGGCCTACAGAATGGTAAACAAGACAGACAAGGCNTCATGGGGTCACAAAGAGTCGGACACGACTAAGCGACTGGACTGAACTGATGTATGTGAAATTGTGCGAGATACTCTACCCAAGCCTTGGATTTTGCATCTGTTAAATAGGAATAGAAATAATGAAACAGTAATGTTAAAAAATAGCTAATATTATTTTGTATTAAGTACTATTCTAAGCACTTTCCATCGGTTGAGTCACTTCATCTTCACAACAGTCCTACCTCATAGCATTGTTGTAAAGATTAAGTGTGTATGTACCATGCATGATATGAAGTAATAGTAACTGCTATTGTTATTGATATTAATATTACAAAGCAAAAAAGCTTCATTGTGCTTTCATATTCCCTGTCTCTGGAATGACCAACTCCCTTTTCTGTGCTGCAAACTCTTAGCATTCTAGAAACCTCAGCTTTTTGAGTTCCTATACACATAGTACTTTAAATATACCTCGCTATAGTTCACTTATCCCAGTACACTGAAAATAGTCTTTGCCTGCTTTTCTCTACCACTAGACTGTGAGCTTCTCAGCAGTAAATATCCTGTACTATTTACTTTATGTCACTAGGGCCGACTCTAACATAAGACACGTAGCAGGTACTACATGAATGTTAGTTCAATGAATAAATGAAAGTCTGACTGAATAATTAAATACTTATAAGAAAGGACCTAGTGTGGGAAGTCCCAGAAAGGAGTTGGGGAGTAAAACAATCTAGATAGCTTCTGCCTGCATCCCCTAGCCTCTGAGCAGCAAAGCCATTCCCCAGTCCAAGTTGCCTCACATGTCACTGGATGGATTGGAACTCCCCATCAAGAACACTCCCCAATCCCCTCTTGCTGTAGACACACCACTCGCCTCTGGCAGTGACAGAAATAAAGAGGATTACATCATTTGTTACAACAAAATGGTTATTATAGTAATAAGTATAATTAGCATCAGACAATTACAATAATAACATATTTCCTTGCTGCAGAGGTACTTTTTTAAAAAACAGGTTTATTTAGTACCCCCCCACACACACCCCCAAGAGAAAACAACTCTTTTCCCGAAGAGCAAAGGCCTCTTTCATTCTAGTGAGATGCTATCTTAATGAAGGAACATTATTGACAAAGCCCATAAAATGGGAGCAGATTCCCTTGGAGCAAAATCTCCTTTGCTCTCTCTGGTTTCTTGGGGGAAAGGAAAATCTTGTGCCTCTCTTTCTAGGGATTAGGAGAACTGGTTGAAGGATTGAAAAGATGAGGCCGGGGAGAAAGATAAAGAAAAGGAAAAAACCCTTCTCAAACAGCTAGAGCTTAATACCCATTGTTGACAATCTCCCTTATTTTCTTCCTGGTTGGATGGACCTGGAAGGGAAGACAGTCTATTTACTTATAGAGGTAAATAAGTGGTATAATTTATTTATAGAGGTAAATACGTGTTTTGGGTAGTTTTCCAAGCTCCATAGGAGCAAGAAGTGCCTAGTGCACCGAGCCCCAAGAGGAGCCGGAAGGTGGGTAACAAACAAGGCATAACGTCACTCCAGATGCACACGCCCACGTGAGATGCTTATACTACATCAAGTTTCTTATCTCCTGCTTTTTCTTCCGAAAAGATTTGGGGGAGCATACAATAAGCTGTAATGCAAAATGAGAAAACTAGATAGATGAGAAAATTAGGATACACATAGACATTTCAAAACCGTGACATGTACTGGTACTTCCCTGACGGTCCAGTGGCTAAGATGTCAGGCTTCCAATACAGGGGGCCCAGGTCTGACCCCTGGTCAGGGAACTAGATGCTCCCACATGCTGTGACTAAAGAACCCAAGTACTACAGCTAAGACCTGGCACAGTCAAGTGAATAAATAAAAATAAATAAATATTACAAAAATGACATGTACCTAAGTACATGTACAGTTTCCATACATGCCTACAAAAGGAGACACACCTCATATATATACATAGACGTGTACCTTGTACATAGCAGGCTCTCAATAAATACTTAGTGAATTACTGAAACAAACTCACCCCAAAGACAAAGAAATGTAAAAATAAGTGACTTGAATAGATATAGCCTATATATGTGACCCCATGCCTTGTATATATGAAACAGGCCACTCTCTAAATACGCATCGTGTATACACCATTTTACACACACACACACATAAAAAATATAACCTCATCCTTTTACAATAGACACAGCCATAGAGAGACATATGAACACTTTTCAAACTCATATATACACATAAAACAAGGCCACATTTCCACAAATATGTGCAAGTGCACACTTACTCATATAAACACACATTCATACACATAGACAGGTGCACACAGAGTACTCACGCACACAAGCAGAAGTCAAACAGAAACAGCTATGAAGATACATGTCTTTCCTCATCATTCTTATCTTCTCTAAGTGATGGTGCCCAGAGGCACACACTTAATTTAGGGCTCAAGCTCATCACACCCAATGCAAGAAAAGGCAAAACATTTGGGCCACCCACCAGGGACTCTGTCTCCAAAGCCATCCACATATGTGTTCAAGCACCCTGGCATTTCAGCCTCCCTGGAGAAATGTGTGCTGGCCTACTTTTCCAGGTGCTTCAGATAAGCTCTTCTTCACCCTCATTGACTCTCAGCACCAAATCCATCCCATCACACTTCGCAGGTGAGCGTTTTTCTACTCGCCTTGAATTTTCAGTCAAGTAGCTGCTGCTGCTGCTGCCCCATAAACCACGTATACCGCTCTCCACATCCACCCCATCAGCAGAGAATATTCTCTTTCCTTGCTTGATGTCAGTGCTCCTCTCTTCCAAGGAGCCTTCTCAGAGTTTTCCCTTTAGACATTCAGCTGTTTTTGGAACAATCATGTTTTCTTTCCATAAACAGCTTTCCTTTCCATAGTGTCTAAAATGCATTTATTTCCGCTCTCTTAAGTTACATATTGGTTTAGTGTCTTATTCTGTTATCCACGTGTCCTTTATGTCAGGATATATATCTTAGATTCAAAGTTTCTGATTCTTAGGAGATTGGGCCTCCCTGTGGAGGCCTTTGTACAGTGGCCAACACTTGTTGGGTATTTTCCTTCTATCCCCCTCTATCTTCAGATAGACTCTGTCTTAGCTGTTTTAGGAAGATACACAGAGTTCTAAAGAAGTGTAGTGCCCATCTTAGGGATTCTCAGAGTAATGTTAAAAACAAATATGAGGAAAGAAACAGAATAACAATGGGAAAATTCTATAATGTCAGAGCCATGAGAGGATCGAAGGATCATTTAATTCAGATCCCTCATTTTTCTAGTAAAGGAATGAAGGTCCAGAGAGGGGAAGTAACTTACCCAGAGTCACCTAGAAAGAAAAGTGCAGGTTCCTGTCTCTTAGTTCAGTATTCCTTACACCACATCAGCATTCCCAAAACTGAAGTTGGGGAAACACTGATGTCCCCAAAACTGACACCAAGTTTTTCTCTAAAAAGGGTGCTATGGTCTAAATAATATTGCATATGGTGTCCCCTGTTAGAGACTCAAAATGCATATCAATATGTTAAAGGTTCTGAGAAGAAGTCCTGCAGTTTAAGAATTTTGCCCAGTGTTCCCTAAACTGATCTGTTCATGTAATACTTTTTAAAGAAATTGCTATTAACATCACATGGGACTGTTCTGACAATTACACAATTTGGGAAACACAGCACTTGTCTAAATACAGCAATGAAGAGGACCTGAGTTGAATTCCTTTTAGAAAAGACAGAACTGATCACAAATATGAATGTAACATTGCCTTCTTCTCTGTGGAGGACAGTGTGAAGCAGGGTTCAATGGAAAGCAAGATGGTGAAGCTGAGCAGGACTTTGTTTGGCTCCTGGGCATGGAAGCCTTTCTGGGTCCCCCACACCTTGTTTGTAGGGAGTAGACTTCAGTATTCATGACCTGACCTGAGTCCCAAAGGGCATATCTGAAGAGTTGCTCATCCAGGAAGGAAGGAGATGCAGAGACAAGGGAAGAGGAGCCAAGAAACAATATCCAGCCGTGCAACAGGGTCCTGGTTCTGCCCCAAGGGACACACATAACAATATTTTTAAATTTGTTATAGAACTAAAGCCCCCAACAAATGGAAGATGTCAGCTTTCTTCTTTTCAGAGAAGACCTTCTGGCCAGATTAAAGGAGCCAGAGAAATTCATCAAGAGATTACCTGAGACCAGAATAAAGGGGTGCAGGTTCTGCACACACCCTAATCTTATCAGCAACCCCACCCTCGAACCATTGCTTTAAAACTCCTCACCACATCCTCCTGGTGGGACACGGCTTTTGAGGGCAGGGAGTCTGATGTGTCCCCCTTTGCCTGGCAAAGTAATAACGCTCTGCTTTTCTACTTCACCTGAAACTCTGTCTCCAAGATTCAGTTTGGCATCAGTGCACAGAGGCCAAGTTTTCCGCATCACCAGAAGAATATTACCAGAGGTGGAAATGATCAATCACTTAATGAAGGGAGAGGGATAGGGCTCAGAAACCAAGTTCTTCCAATGGTAGAAAAGGAGGGAAAAGGTGTTATTATTACTACTACAAGATGTTATAAAAAGGGGGGTTTCAAATCATCCAGTTAGAAGGTGAAAGCAACAGCATTCTCCAGAGCAGAAGTCAGCACACCCCCATCATGAGAGGCCAGAGCTCACACACAGTAGGCATTCAGTAAATATCTGTTGAGTGGATAAACCAGTGAGGCAAGCTGATTTACTTCAAGTCATGGAGAGAGCTCATGCCAAGTGAATTCAAAGGTACTGCTCATCTTCTGCACCTCCAGGGAAGATTAATGTTCGATGGGAAAGAGGAATAGGAATCTATATCCAGATACCCATAACCATTGGCTCCCTTATTTCCATAGGGTCTGAGGGGTTTTTCCTGGCAAACCCCAGCAATGAACTGAGTATGGCTGGTGGAGGGAATGAGTCAGGTTGAGCTGTTTGTTTGTCTTCCAGGGCAGGGACATACAAGAGTCAATAAACACACTGGAGCCTCTTTGACTGGGCCTTGGAGCAAGAGATCAGCTTGTTTGTTCTAGGGAATTTGAACTTGGGTCAAAATGGCTCTCAGGGCCTCCTTTCCCCAGGGTAGAGACCTCCAGGTGGCAACTGAGGTCATCTGCTGGGCAGCCAGGTGCTCCGCCTAACAATGCATTCCACAGAAGAAAGTCCTTTCACCAGCTATTTTTTTTTCTTCACAACATACAGTGGATATGCCAACCTTCCACTTACTATCTGCAGAGTGTCTCATTTAACACAGGCCACAAAACTGGTGACAGTGTCAGCTTAAGGCTATAGCACATCCAAGTAGGTTCACATGCTTCCAGAATCCCAGGACTGGAAACAGCCTTAAGAAACCATTTCAAATACATCCTGCCCCCAAAGCAGGATCGCCATACCACCTATCTCTAAGTCAGTCTTCTTTTATTCTTTCCTTTTCCCGATCACAGTAAGAATTTTAACTTTCTCAGGCTATCCAATTCCTGCTAGTCAGGCAACAATATAAAATTCCTGCTATGTGTTCCAGACCTTTTTGTTGGAAAGTTCCTAATCTAGGTAAATTGAAAGTGAAGCGTTAGCTGCTCGTGTCTGTCTCTTTGCGACCCCATGGACTGTAGCCCTCCAGACTCCTCTGCCCATGGCATTCTCCAAGAATACTGGAGTGGGTAGCCATTCCCTTCTCCACCGGATCAATCCAGGGATTGAACCTCAGTCTGCTCCACTGAGGGTAGATTCTTTATTGTCTGAATCATTGGGGAAGCCCAATCTAAGTAAACTGATAAAACTTAAAATTTCTAGAAGTTGACTTGAGAATGCTTATTAAGAAACAAAGCCACAAGTTCAAACCAACAACTGGGTTGAAAAGACAGAGACCCAAGAAATATTCGAAGACAAAAGAGGTTACTTCAGGAAGCCTTCCTGGAAGAGGAGCTATGAAGCTGGGTTAGAGAGGAAGAAGGGAACAGAGGGAAGAGAAAAGTTGGACTGGGGATGGAAGTGGTTTAAGGGACATTTCAGAAGCCAGAAAATGTGTAGTATGAACAGGAGGCCAGGAAGCAGCTTGGTTTGGCTAATAGACAATAGGGGGGCACAGAAAAGGACTGAGTGGAAGGAAGCTGATATGGGATCCTTGCAAGTAAATGTAGAGTTTGAGTGTGACAGGCATGGCGAAGTGTAGAACTAAATGTCTTGAAGCAGGAGTCGAGAGACATGGTTCCAGTCCTAAATCTGTGACTATCTATAGTACCATAACTCTTAGTCTTCTCATCTGTAAAATAAGGACATTGGATCAGAGGGTCCCTTGCAGTTCTGAAACTGCAGGATGCTAAGGTACAAGGGACAATGAGGACTACAATGGCAGTTCCTGGACAAATCCATTTAATATTTTTTCCTTACAAGACAAGTCTAAATTCCCTCTATCCCTGCTACTGAATTACAGCTTGAGCATATTTACTACATCAAAGATTAATCCTCTAAACCCAGCAAGCTCAATGGTTGAGCAGCAAGGAAATATCTCTATAAAGAGAATAGACTCTATAAATTATTGGTCACTTACCTAGGGTTGTTACTAAATTATTTTAAAAGGATATATATTCTGCTCCTATACTCTCTCTTCTGTCTTTCTCAGACTAATTGCTTCCTGAACTAAGAAGGGTGCCCAGATGGAGACCTGGGAAGTTTGATATATTCCGGATCCTTCAACAACTGAGATTCCGGATGATAAATAAACTGCTCAGTGGAATTTGAAACAACCAACTCACAGACTTGAAAGGAGTAGAAGGGTAAGTCATTGAAATTGCCCTCCCTTTTTCTCTTCTAAGCATTCCAAGCAGCAGAATATTTCCACTGGATTCCACGAGGAAGTGTCAGCTTTCCCTCGCTCCTACCTCGGGCCTTATCACGTGTTTTTTTGTTTGTTTTTTGGTTGTGCTTGGTCTTCGTCAAGGCATGTGGGCTCCTTGTTGCGGTGCACAGGCTTCTGTATTTGTAGCATGCGGGCTTCTCTTGTGGATGGATCATAGGCTGTAGGGTGCTCGGGCGCAGTAGTCATGGGTCATGGGCTTAGCTGCCCCGAGGCATATGGAATCTTAGTTCCCCCACCAAGGACCAAACCCAAGTCCCCGGCACTGAAAGCTGGATTCTTAACCACTATATTACCTGGGAAGTCCTGTCACATTGTATTTTAGATGTTTCTTTTTCTATCCACCACTCTAGACTGCAAAGCTCCTTGATGGCAGGGATTTAATTTTATTTATCTTTAAATATGGCTTAGATGGTAAGTAATCCACCTGCAATGAGGGAGACCTGGGTTCAATCCCTGGGTTGGGAAGCTCCCCTGGATGAGGGCATGGCAACCCACTCCAGTATTCTTTCCTGGAGAATCCCCATGGACAAAGGAGCCTGGCAGGCTACAGTCCATGGGGTTGCAAAGAGTTGGACATGACTGAGTAACTAAGTACACAGCACACCTTTAAATAAGACCTAGCATAGTGACTACCACATAGTTGATCCTTCCTTGTTCAAGCCTGAGTGCAGAGATGAAGAAATCATTATCTGATTATAAAGGTTGTCTAGTATCTAGCCTTGCTGCTGCTGCTGCTAAGTCACTTCAGTTGTGTCCGACTCTGTGCGAACACATAGACAGCCTCCTACCAGGCTCCCCTGTCCCTGGGGTTCTCCAGGCAAGAACACTGGAGTGGGTTGCCAGTTCCTTCTCCAATGCATGAAAGTGATTAGTATCTGGCCTTAGTCTTCTGCAACCACAAACACCTACCTCTTTCCGTCTACCGGGCCAGTTAATGACACCCCCTTGCCCCTGAGTTAAATGTCTAAGCCCTCATCCTGGTACCCGATAAGCATCCTCATCTCTGATCACGCTCTACTGTAAGCGCTCTGCTTGTCTATCTTCTCACCCACCTGACAGCGCTGAAAACGTGGACACCTTGGCTTATTCATCTTGTACCCCTTGTTCAGAGTGGTAGCTATTACAAGCAAGGCAATTTGTTGAATTAATCACAGAAACACAGTAGTTTATATTTTCCATGTTATAACCAAAGAAAGAATCCCTTAGGAGTTTATTAAAGATCAGTCTCTGTGATGTTGTGCTTACTTGACCAAAGGAGAGGCTTGTGGAGGCAATCATATGGCTATTTTAATGATCTAAACATGCTGGAAGAAAGCTGAGTGCCGAAGAATTGATACTTTTGAACTGTGGTGTTGGAGAAGACTCTTGAGAGTCCCTTGGACTGCAAGGAGATCCAACCAGTCCATTCTAAAGGAGATCAGCCCTGGGATTTCTTTGGAAGGAATGATGCTAAAGCTGAAACTCCAGTACTTTGGCCACCTCATGCGAAGAGCTGACTCATTGGAAAAGACTTTGATGCTGGGAGGGATTGGGTGCAGGAGGAGAAGGGGACAACAGAGGATGAGATGGCTGGATGGTATCACCGACTCGATGGACATAAGTTTGAGTGAACTCTGGGAGTTGGTGATAGACTGGGTGTGCTGCAATTCATAGGGTCTCAAAGAGTCAGACACGACTGAGCAACTGAACTGAACTGAAACATGCTTCATAAAAACAAAAGTTGCCTATACAGTTTAAATAGGTAACTGTTCACCTCTAGTATTTTGGAGTAGTATTAGTTCAGTCTCTCAGTTGCACTATGAGGAGTGTGGAATGGATTTTAAAAATGCAAACATGGCTCTGTTGTCAAGGATGCACAGACTAAAACACATCAATGAGGGTGAACATAAGAAAGATGAAGACCATCAGTGCTATACAGTTATCCAAAGAAAGGCATCAGGCAAGGGAAGGCTCTGGGGGTATTTGGCTTGAGAAATGGGAAAAGGTGGCTAATCATTCAAGTTTTGAGAAACTCTCCTCTTATTGGCCCAGGAGAGCTTCTTGGTATAGGGAAAAAAAGAACAAACTGCTGGAAGAATGAGGAAAAGACCATCCAATAGTTTGAGGGAAATCAAGGCCAGACCCAAAATGTGAAAAAACTCTCCCAAAGTTATGAACAAGGAAGGCCAAGGTAAGTGGTAGTGAAATAGGAAAAATAGGCCTGATCTGTATGGCTGAGTCCTTTTGCTGTTCACCTGAAGTTATCACATTGCTTGTTACTTGGCTATACTCCAATACAAAACAAAAAGTTTTTTTAAAAAGAAAAGAATAAAATAGGCCTGATTCAAAAGTGTTCGTTGCTCAATTGTGTCAGACTCTTTGAGATCCTATGGACTATATAGCCCATGAGGCTCCTCTGTCCATGGGATTCTCCAGGCAGGAATACTGGAGTGGGTAGCCATTCCCTTCCCTAGGGAATATTCCCGACCCAGGGATCAAACCCAGGTCTCCTGCATTGTAGGCAGATTCTTTACCATCTGAGCCACCCTGAAAGCCAATGAAAGGGTCTCATGAACTCTTCTGAAAGTTATAGGTGTGCTGTAGGTGAACACTAGGAGAGGTCTATGAGAATGGGAGCTAATTATTCAACTGGAAAACTGGATGACCAGACTCTAGATGATCCATAATGGAATCTATACTTCCAAGTTGTGTGACATCTCCCACTTACCCACCTCTGCCGAAGGGGCCATTTCCTCTAAGAATATCCTCCTTTTCAGCTCCATGTTTGTCTTGTCCAAGAAGCCTTCCATAGCTAATGACCCCCCAAATGCCCTTCTCCATCCATCCACAGCAATTTGGATCTTGGCTGCACTACATACTACTCATTCATTTCCTGACCTTTTGTCATTCACTGTCTACCTCTGGAGACTGCAGTCTGTCTCATTCCTTTAAGAAGGGTACCCAGAATACAAAGCATCTTATCCTCCTTTGCGCATTTTGCTTCCCAAAATTGTTCATGGCAGGGAAGCACAGACCACCCAAGGAAGACAGCCATCAGATGGCTCCATTCCCCGCATCACAGAGTCTGTGACGGGCTCTTCTCTCACACTGGAGTTATGGAGCAGGAGTTATAGCTCTCCCTGTAAAAAGTCATTATAATTATGAAAAATGTCTACGGCTCCTTCCACCATTTAGGCAAAGCCTCTGGCTGTCCCAATGAGCAGAGATTTAAGATCCTGTTCTCCATAAAGATGGCTAGATAGCTGTAGAGATGGATGTGGTAACGCCTAATTGGTCACTGTTGAGTCATCAAATCTGTTTTAGAAGCGGGACTGGACAGTCTCATCTGATAAGAGAGGGCTGAAAACAGCTCAGGAGGGTGGTGGCAAAGGGTTCTTTTTGCCATTTTTTCTGGCCTAGCTGCCCCTTGCCCCTACCCATTTCTGCTATCTCTTTGCTTGGGATTTCTAAGAACAGTAGATTCCACAGTCTTTCTCAGAAGTACCTTCATTCAACTTCCCAGTACCGTAGGGCTTCCTTTAAGTCTAATCTTAATCTCTTATGCTGAAAGTCCTGGTTGTTTCTGCTCTGGCCTCATGAAAGTCAGTATTTTCCTCTTTGTGTGTGTCTGTGTGCGTGCTTTCAATACTTTATTTTTTAAAAATAAAGTGTTTATTTATTTATTTGGCTGTGCCGGGTCTTAGCTGTGGCACACAGGATCTTTAGTTGGGACATGTGAACTCTCAGTTCGGGCAGATGGGATCTAGTTCCCTGACCCCAGCCCCTGCACTGGCAGCACAGAGTCTTGGCCACTGGACCACCAGGAAATCCCGCTTTCAATACTTTCAATCACTGGTCAGCATCTTCTCTCCCCACCTGCCACTTCTATCACCACTCCTCAGTCTTGATCTTTCTCTTCTACATATTAATCACAACTTGCTTAGTGATAAACATTTTTCAAAATCTTGTGACTTTTAAAGAACACTTTTCTAGAGTCTGTAATGACTATCGCTTGGTTCAGAGTGGGTAAAATATATTATTCAAACAACAGTGCCTTTTGGCAGCAAACAATGTGGAAATATAGGCCAAACTCCAGGGGTCTATCACTAGGAGGTAATAACTGATCCAGTGTAGAAGTGAGTGAAGCAGACAGCACTGTTCACAATTTGTGGCTTTAAAAGCAAGGGAAAGAGGTCAATCTGTGGTAAAAGTAAGACTTTTAAGACGGTAGAGGGTGTGAAATCTTCATTTCAGGCTTTTAAACACAAAAAACCATCCTCCTGCCTGAGTCCAAAAATATTTCAAATGGTAAAGATAACTTCCTGGGTAGATGGGACAGAATGACTTTTCAAGCAAAACCTGTGACTCTTCTTTCTTCCTAAGGAAGATGATTTGGTTTGTGAAAACGGTAAAGGAATAGTGTTTGTCCTGGGAATAAAGGTGCAGAGGCCAAGGGCAAGATGGGAAGCAAGGACTGGTTCCCTCTGCCAGTGGTGCTCCCCCTCCCGCCGACCCACCCCTTCCAGGTGGATGCAATTGAGCAGCAACTCCATTCATTCAGTTCAGTTGCTCAGCCGTGTCCGACTCTCTGCGACTCCATGGACTGCAGCACACCAGGTTTCCCTGTTCACCAACTCCCAGAGCTTGCTCAGACTCATGTCTGTTGAGTCGATGATGCCAACCAACCATCTCATCCTGTCTTCCCCTTCTCCTCCTGCCTTCAGTCTTTCCCAGCATCAGGATCTTTTCCAGTGAAACTCCATTTGACTTACCCCGAAAAACACTCTGCCATCATCCAACATTATTACTGACCAAAGCCCGAAACATCAACCCCACCCCTCCCAGGCAGAAAAGTAGAGCCTGGTTATGACCTGTGTATCTATTGACTAAGAGTGCATGTTCCCTAAGGTTGTCCTCAGTATCCTTCTATCTCTGGAATGCTCCTCCACCTCAACCACTCAAGTCAGAGATGAAAATCCTCTTCATTTAAAATCCATCACAGAAGGTGCCTCTGCCACTTCCCTGGTGTGACATCTTTCCTCTCTCTCCTATAAACCTAACATCACTCCTGGGCAGCCATAGTCAGAACCCACTTCCTTTTCTTCTCCTGCCTACCCACAGAGTTGGTCGTCCAAGCTCTCTTGGACCAACCACTCACCTCCCCGTTTCAGTCTTAGAGATGAAGGTCAGACCAGGTGGTTAGCCTCCATGCCTAAAGTCTGAGTGTTCCTCCACATCCAGATCCCCTTGAGACACAGGAGCTAGAAACGAGTCTGGTTTCTGTCACTCCATGCACCTCAGAGCGGCTGCACCCACTAGAGAAGGGGCATTTCCTAGTTTACTGAGCTCGTGCAGGGCTACCTGCCCAGCTCCAGAGGGAAGATGGCAGATAGTAAAAAGGAACCTTGCTGATACCCATCAGAATCCAAGGCAGATAAAGCAAGGCAGTTTGCCATTCCTCCGAGGGCCTGACACTCCCTGGAGGGACAAAGGGAGCTGGGTACCCTGATCATCCAGAGTAATTGCTGCCGCCGCCACCCTGACAATAATAACCCCCGAACCACAGGCAGCCCTTTTCATCTGAAAGATCTCAAAGCTCCTAGCCGCCAGGTGCTCATTAAGCCCTCTTGGATGAGGTTGGCCTGACGGGTCTGAGCCTTGCTACAGACGGTCAGGGTCAGGGGGTGACTCAGAGAACGTGGGGTGCCAAATGATGCAGAGGAGGGGGCCCACCACCTTCCTACACGTGGGAAAATGATTCTCCTTGGCCCAGGTCTGAGTCTCGACTCCAGAGGAATGAAAAGGAGACTAGCTCCTCCCCCAGCCCTCTACAAGCCAGGTCATGTAGAATGAATCCAACACAGAGCCCAACTACCCCAAATACCAGACAGGACTGTTTACACCCGAGAACTGGTGGGAGTCACAGGAAGTGGGAATGGGCAAGGGGAGTTTGGGAAGAGAAAAAGCAGAAATTAGAGACACTTTTTCTCTTTATGGAAACAGCCCCTGAATCAAGAGGCTGGTTCTGGGCATGACCCTGGGTAGCAAAGCAGGGAAAGGCTAGTCTTCATTGTCCTGATATCAAAAGAGGAAAAATCTATTTTTCTACAGAAATGGCCTCTGTACAAAGCCTGAATTCAGAGTGAGAAGGGGGAGTTGTCATCCACTGAACTCTACACTTATTATGTGTAGGTGAGAATGTGAGTTCTGTTTACCACCTAGTCTGCTATCCTGTCTCACTTGAGAGCCTCCATCAGACCATGCCAGGAGTTACACGGATCAGGTAAATGAAAACATCCCCACCTGCCTCCCTAGTCCACAGAGATCACTATACTGACGTGAATCCAAAATCATTTTGAATGGCTCTTTCTGACACAGACCACAAAGCCTGCCTTTAGAAAAATGGCCCACAAACCAATTCCATGGACCATTTGGATGGATCATTAGACACACAATCTCAGAAAATCATATCCTTCACTCACTCCCTTTTTCTATTACAACTACCACAACAAAAGTTGAAAGGCCTTTTATCTAATGGCATATGTGGTTTTGAATAGAGTCATATCTAATCTAAAAATAAGCTTTAAAATAATGGTATCTTTGGTAACAATTTGAAAATGCATAAATGGGCAAGATTGCAAGCCTGTCTTGCTCTCTTTAGATGACCCAAAGTCAAATCTACTGATTCATGTAGTAGCAATTGTTGGAATTTCAGGTATAGGTGCCTTCAAGAAAACTGCCTTTATTGTACAGCAAAAACTAACACTACATTGTAAAGCAATTACACTCCAATAAAAAAAGAAAACTACCTTTATTGTACTAACTTTCATACTCCAAAACTAGAAGATGAGAGTAGACACACTTAGTGGCCTAACCCGTGAACTGGGAGGAAGATCATTTCCTGAGTATTAAACTTGGAGAACCAACGACTTAGGAAAACATTGAGGGAGGAGAGTCAACTAATAGTTCCAGCTTGCCTCTGGAAACCAAAGCCCAGGAGACTCCAAGAAGTCCAAAGAGCCCCAGACCTGATGTTTAACAGCCTCAGACCTGTTCCTAAAGATTTCCATCTCTCCACAACTCTATAGTCAGGAGAAATATCAGAAGGATGCTCTGTTTGGGGGCTTCCCAGGTGCTAGTGGTAAAGAACCCGTCTGCCAATTCAGGAGACTAATCAACAGGGGTTCGATCCCTAGGTTGGGAAGATCCCCCGAAGGAGGGCATGGGAACCCTCTCCAGTATTCTTGCCTGGAGAATCCTATGGACAGAAAAGCCTGGCAGGCTACAGTCCATAGGATTGCACAGAGCCCAACACGACTGAAGTAACTTAGCAAGTACACATGCATCCTCCATTTTTATTTAGTATACTCCTCAAGGTCATTTTTATATTCTTTTGCTCCTAAAAAGGACCTGCCCCTACCCTCCAACCTCAATTCTCCCAAGCAAAAAAAAAAAGGAGAAAGCATCCATTTGCCCAGATATCAGGGGTTCCCACTCCCAACCTCCAAGATGTGAGGGAGGAAGGGGAAAGACACTCATTAGCAAGTTGCAGGTGCTGTTACTAGGGTATTATTTATTTGTTGGCTGCCAAGGCTTCCCTGAGCCTGCAAAGACAGAGCCATTGCCTCGGGGGCTGCAAAGTCTGAGACAGACAAACAACACACAACCCAGGCATGAAACCCGCCCCACTAAGGAGCTAGGGGCAAACTCAGGGATCAGAGCCACCCTCTTCCTTGGGGAGTCCTCTGCCTCCTGAAAGTCTTGGGGAAGGTACAGATGTTCAGGGCAGACCCTGGTTCAGAGAGGAGAGGGCTGTCCATGGAATGAGAGGGGCTTCAGAGAAAGGAGCCCAGGCACAGGTTGAGGCAAGAGGTCTTAGAATGGTGTTAGAGGTAGGAGGAAATGAGATCAGGGTTACAGGCTGGGACAGCAGGCAGAGGAGGCGGGCTGGGGGGAGAGGCATTGCTGAAGGGATGGGGGAGGCCAAGAGATGTCATCAGCTGTTGCGTGGGGGGAGCACTGATGCCAGAACTCAAGTTGTGGCAAGAATGGACCGCCAGAGGTACCAAAAGATTGGGAGTTTCACCAGAGGCAAAGAGGGGCGTCTTGGTCACTGATAATACCCTCGGTTGAGATGCTACTGCTGCATGATAACTGGTTCATCCCCAGTAAAAAGCAGGCAACAAAAGAAAAGGCTAGCACCTGGCACTGAAGGACTCTTCAAGACGACATCTGGTCATGTATCCCTTTGCTGGGAGAAGTCCAACCATCTCAGAGATGGGTGAAAGCTGTTTAAGTCTTGCCTGTGATGGCTTTCCCTAGGAAAGTCATTTGAGTGCTCAGCATCCCCTGGAATCTCTGTTCCATAGCCCATCTTCTTCATCTGGCCTCAACCTCTGTGCAGACTTCACTAGTGCGAGGGAACTTGTTAGAAGCTTTAGCAGGGAAGACTTCTCTTGTCTAACCAAAGACAGCACTTCTAACTAAAAAAAAGCACTTCCTGACTTTTTTTTTTTTAATGTGCAGCTTTAACAGGGACATACATGAAAAGGAGAGGGAAACAGGGCCTCCCATCCAGTCAGCACCGGAAATTGACAAGGTGAGAGACGTCAGAATCACACTCAGCCTTCTCACCCCACACAGGGCGGCAGAAAACAAGGCCTGGGAGGAGGACAGAAGGGACTCTGTCAGTTTCCTTACTCTCAGGAAGTCCTGGGCGCAGGCTAACTTCAGCACCTCCAACTTTGAAAGATCTCTTCTTATTCAGAAAAGGAGAATAGCAATTACCCTTCTTCACTTCGCTGCCCCAGAAACTGGTTCTACAAGCCCCAAGCCAGGGTATCAAACCCCTGTGCCCCCTGTAAACTTGGCAGTCCTGGGTTTTGTTTGCTGGTCTCGTCCCAAGAATCCCAGGCTGCGCCAAGTGAGGAAGCTGAAGACAAGAAACCTGCCCGAGTTTATTTATTTCTCTCCTTCAAAACCCGCACCCATTACTCAATAACCTTGGAGGGCTCGCCTCCAAACACTGCTGGACAGCCCTCTCCTGCTATTCGTGCCCAAGCAGAGAGGCCAAACACCAGCCTTCTGCCTTAGACTCACTAGCGCTACCTGCAACGGGATGGAAACTTCCTAACAGTCTGATCTAAAAGGGCCCCAGGAGACAAGCCAGGACATCCCTTCTGCAGGGACAATTAACAGTCATCGTGGAGAGCGGGTCTGCCTTCCTGCAGTGTGTTCCCAAACAGTGTGAATGGAAACATCTTCTACCCCGTGCACGCTTGCTCCGTCGGCTCAGTCATGTCTGACTCTGCGACCCCGTGACCGGAAGTCCACCAGGCTCCTCTGTCCAAGGGATTCTCCAGACAAAAATACTGAAATGGGTTGTCATTTCCTCCTCCAGGGGATCTTCCCAACCCAGAGATTGAACCCGTTTCTCCTGCATTGGCAGGCAAATTCTTTTATCACTGAGCCCCAGCTTCCTCCAAACTGTCAAAGCCCCTAAATAGGATAAGAAGTAGCCAAGACTATAAATCTCTCTGTAAGCTTCCATGTTCACCCCAAATTGTGAAGTCCTACACCCTGTGAACACTGGGAATGGAGAACAATAACCTAGACAATCCAAAACTGTTTAATAAATTTTCCAAAATCCATGTGGCTCTGAAATATTTTATTCAGTGTTTTTTGCACAACATGTGTTTATCTGTGTTATTTAAGCTGACATTAGATTGCTTTTCCCTAGCACATGCTTGCTTAGAGCTGGGGGTGGAGGGGGAGCAAGCCCAGGGTCACAAAGATCTCCTAAAATGAAAACAAAATAATTGTTCATGTTAAAAACTATTGCCTACTGAATCCTCATAGTCACTCTATACAGAGAAATCCAGAACTACCATGCATCCACCAGGGGGCCAGCTGGCCAGCAATCCTTCCCAACAGCAAACACTGGGGCTGAGGGAAACGAAATATTATTACTAATCACTGCAAGGCTCTGAGGGCACTGGAAGGTCTGCTCTCATATGTTAGTGGTGGAATCAATTCTATCCTTCAATCGGTTTTCAATTTGACTAATTTATTGAAAGGAGGAAAAGCAATCAGGCCAGGCACCGTGGAAGACTTCCTAATAGAAATGTGGATCTATTAAGCTCTAGGATCTCTTAGACTGGTTAGCTTTAAAAGCATAGAATCCGTCCTCTTTTTCAAGCTAGATTATAAGACAGTCTGTCCTGAGGCTGCGAGACTGGTAAAAGGACACTCCTGCTCACTCAGAGTCTTGACTCTTCTCTCCTCAGGGAAACAGATTCAATATCCAGAAGGTGAGGGCTGCAGTGTTATTTTACAAACCAGCCCTCCCTATATCAACGCCACTTACTGTACTGGAAGCTAGTATTAAGTGAACCACTAGCGTAGTGCATCAAAGGCTTATTGAATATTGATTCCCATTTACGTGACAGCAAAATGGCCTAAGAAATCTTCTCTGGATGCCTCAGCTCCTTGATAAAGAGGGTGTTAGTTTTGTTTTATGAAGCCGGGATCCCAGCCAGTCACATCTTATAGCTCCACTTACTTTTATTTAATAAAAACAAAGGATGGTATGAGTGAGGGGGGGGGGGGTTGTTGTGTCATGTTGTTTTTCAAGAGGATTCGATCTGTGAGCAAAGCAGGAGAAACAGGAGTTAGACTTCAGGGGGGATTTTGTCATGGGCCCAAAAGGGAACAAAGACATCCTAAAACAAGCCATCTCAAAGACATATATATAGGGTTCCTTCTTCCAAGAAAACGGTAGATAGCGAAGGGATTTTGCTGGCTTGCAAGCACCATATCAGCAAACAATGAAATACACTGCTTTGGCAGCAAGGGCAGAATCACAGAGTCTGTCTTCAGGGAAGTCAGGATAAAAAGGTTTCCATATCCCTTCTGTATATGCCAGGTCTCCCTAACCCAGCCCTTAGTGGGAATTCCCACTAGTCTCCAAATTTTACAGAAAAAGAGATTCCACCATTTTCCCACCCCTAGTTTCTAGCAGAGAAAAATTCCCTATTGTTAAGCTTTCATTCTATTCGCCCATTTTTTTTTTTTTTTTAAGTTTTCTGTCCTGGAAGATAAGCTACAATACTTTCATGGGAAAAGACAGACAGCTCCATATCTGAACAACAAGAGGGTAGGGTGGGGAGCATGGAGAACAGGGGTCAGGCTTAGCAGGTGACCCCTCTCCTGGATCCTCACCCGCAGCCCACTCAACCTCAACTCTTAAGATGAGACACCTGACAAAACTTCTCAGTATGGAAGACCGCAGAAGCCACTTCCCCTAGCACCTCTAACTGGACGGGGTGCAGAGGCAGACAGATGCCAAGACTGGAAACAGCACAGAGGGAGGGTGCAACAGAGGAGCTGGGCAATGCCCACAAATCGGTCAGCCTGCCAAGAGCCACTGACCCCGTTTTAATATCCCAGAGGTTGGAGGCGAGAGCAGAAATCACAGGCTCCAGAAAAAACAATCTTTGAAAGAAAATTGCCTGTCGCAGCCAGAGATATATGAAAGTGCTGTTACAGTCGGGAGGAGAGACTGTAAAACTACACCTGGTTATTGCACGGACTGGCTGACACCATGATGCTTTTGCACAGCAAACAGTTTTGTTTGAAATGAAAAATCCCTATGGACTTGGGTAACTAAGATGGTGCCGGATGAGCTAAGAAGAGAGAGGAAAAGTGGGCAGGGCTACTCCAGCTTCAGCGTAGAAGCAGATCTGGGATGATTGAGTTGATACTGGGATGACCAGACTGCAAGGAGGAATGAGAGGTGGGACCAGGACGTGGAATTCAAGTCCCACAGTAGCCAGAAGCAAGAAGAAAGCAGGAAATTTCTGGCCCCAGGGATTTTACACCAACTTCCACAAGTAAACTCTCCGTCTCTCTCCCCTGACAGCCTTTGCACTTACATCCCGTCCTTCCCATCTGACTTTATCTCTCTTCCTCTTTCACTTGCCTTCCACTGTTCCCCTCTCCCTTGCCCATCTTTGTACCTTTCACTTTCTCTCTGCTTCTGCCTGGTTTTCACTATCTGGTCCTCTAACTTACAATTACTTTTGTGTCATTGTCTCCATGGTATCTTTGGCTTTTGTTAACCCTCCTCTCTCCTTACATCAACCTCTTGTGTCTACTTGGACATCACGCTCCCTGATTTTCTCTACCAAAACCAGAGACAGGGAATTCTAAAGAAAACTGTTCACTACCTTTTTGTGAAACGCTTGCTTAACATTCTTTTATTTAATCCTTACGAGTCTGAAAATTTGGTCTTATTATCCCCATTTTACAGATGGGAAAACAAGAGCAAAGACTGCTAAGCAGCAGAGCCAGGATTCAAATCCAGAACGGCTGACTTCAGATATCCAACCTTAACAATTAATGGGCAAGAAAAAACAAACAGAAAATGGTAAAAGGGTAAGTAGTTGCCCTGGAGAAAACCATAGAGGCAGGAGCAGGTAAATGTTCCAGACCAATCAGTGGGAGCAACTTGATGTCCTTAACCTGCCTGCCTGCAGGCCCAATGGACCAATTACCAGATCTGTCAAGGAGATCCTCAGCTCTATCCAGACTCAATAGAGAAACCACTAGCCCCAAGAAGAGCATCGTCCCCTTAGGCTGGGCCTAGTCTTTCGTAAACCTCCTCTCTAATTGAGCCCTGAAATTCTTTGTGGGGGAAAAAAAAAACTGGCACCTTCTGCCTTGGGATGGCACTGTCTCCACAGCCAGACATCTGTTCATTTGTTATATATAAATATAACATCATCAGAAACTGTGTGGGATCACAAAATTCTCAGGCTGGAAGACAAGCTTCTTTTTTTTTAATCTGTACCTAATAAATCTCTTTTGTTGTAAAACTACAGTCCTCTCCATGTTCCCCATCCTGTACCTGACACCTTTCATGTTTACAAAGTTTTCTTTAGCACTCCTGTTCTCCCCTGCTAGAACTGTGTCTCAGTCGCCAGACTTTGCCATCCAGTTCTCAGATAAGCAATGGCACCTTCTAGCTCCCACGAGTGCCTGGCGTGTGCCACAGAGCATGAGATGGGATCTCTGTTATCTCAGCATCATTACAAATGGAATAATTGGTCATAAAAATTATGCAGCCTGTTGGAAAAGAAATAACACACACACTCGTTACAGATTTCTGAGATAGCTTCTCCTGGCTAAAATTTCACGTTTTCTCCACATCCCAGTCACCAACAATATCCCCCACTTCCTGTGCCCCAAACACTGAATCGTCTCCAGAAAGATGCCTGAGATGGAACGCAGACTCAAAGCTACAGCTGCGTCAGAAGCTCTGCTCAACTGAACCAGCATGACCTGACCGAGAAGTTGAAGAGTTCTTTTATTTAAAAAAAAAAAAAAGGCCTGTTACTTCTCTCATAAATCAAAATCTTAGATACTTTTTGAAGTGGAAAGATGGGGGGATGTCCTTAAATTTCCTCCTCATCAGCCAGTCTGTATACTGACACTGGTATGAAGTGAGATTCAGAGAAAGGAGGTGCCATTCCCTGTGGGCAGGGAAACTTCAGTTTGATGGTGAAAATGGGCGTGTTTAGGACATGGACATACTGAACCCAAAGCTGGAGCAGAGCAGTGGTTGCAGGTAGGTGTAGGAGACCCAGGTTTGATCCCTGGTTTGAAAAGATTCTCCAGGCACGGCAACCCACTCTAGTATTCTTGCCTGGAGAATCCCATGGTTTCACGGCTATGGTCCAGAGCATCACAAAGAGTGAGACACAACTGCAGTGACTTAGCACACGCACTGGTAATAGATGAAATGACCAGCCCCATGCCACCCCACAGAGAAGAAACAAGGAGTGTTATCATTTATTCTGAATGATGAGATGCTGAAACTCTACTATCTATAGGCACTACCGATATTCTGAACAGCCTGGGGTGCACCCTGCCTCACGGTCCTGACTATCAGGCCCCAGTGCCTCACCCCACCACTTCCAGGCATGTGTAACACCCAAGGATTAGATTATTACACGTGGTGAAATCAAAGGGCTTTGCTCCAAAAGAGAAATGCTTAAAATTTTTTTTTTTATTTACTTACTTATTTTTGGCTGTGCTGGGTCTTCCTTGCTTTGCTGGCTTTTCTCTAGTTGGAGGGATCAGGGGCTACTCTCTAGTTGCAGTGTGCAGGCTTCTCCTTGCAGTGGCTTCTCTTGTTTCAAAGCGTGGGCTCTCGGGCACTCAGGCTTCAGTAGTTGCAACTCCCGGCCTCGAGAGCACAGGCTCAGTAGTTGTGGTACAGGGGCTCAGTTGCTCCGCAGCATGTGGCATCTTCCTGGACCAAGGATTGAACCTGAATCTTCTCTGTTGACAGGACTCTTACCATTGAGCCACCAGGGAAGCCAAAGAAATGCTTTTTTAAAAAAATTTTTATTAGATTATAGTTGATTTATAATATTGTCCTAGTTACTGCTGTTCAGCAAAGTGTATCAGTTACGCATATACATTTATCCACTCCTTTTTAGCCTCTTTTCCCATATAGGTCATTACAAAGAATCAAGAAGAGTTCCCTGTGTTATAGAGTGGGTCCTTATCAGTTATTTATTTTACATATAATATAGTAGTGTGTATATATCAATCCAGTCTCCCAATTTATCCCTCCCAATACCACACTTTCCCCCCTGGTAACCATAAGTTTTTTTTTCCACATCTGTGATTCTATTTCTGTTTTATAAATAAGTTCATTTGTAGCATTTTTTAGATTCCATATATATGCAATTATCATATGATATTTGCCTTTCTCTATCTGATTTCTTTCATCAGCATGACAATCTCTAGGTCCATCCATGTTGCTACAAATGGTATTATTTGTTTCTTTTACATGGTCAAGTAATATTCTATTGTATATATATATAATATATATATGCATATATATATATATATACACACCACATATTCTTTACCCATTCCTCCATCAATAGGATAAATGCTTGGAGATGACAAAAGACACACATGAGGCCTTTTGCTCAGGCTGTGATCTGGAGGTCTCTGCTCTCAAAATTACCACTAGGAAAAAAAAACAAGAAACACATTTCTCCACCAATAGGGCAAAATTTAGAGACTCAGGAGCCCAGAAAAACATGGGAAAGATGCAGAGTAACCTCTTCCCATGACTCTGGGGGAAACCCCTCATTTATATTATTTTCCCACTCAGCAGGTCACCTCTTCTTCGCCAGTTTACCCCAAACTATTTTGCTCTCTGGGATTCCCAGGTAGCTCAGTGGTAAAGAATCTGTCTGCCGATGCAGGAAACGTGGATTCTATCCCTGGGTCAGTGAGATTGCTCAGGGGAGGAAATGGCAACCCACTCCGGTATTCTTGCCTGGAGAATCCCACGGACAGAGGCGCGTGGTGGGCTACAGTTTGGGAGGTCGCAAAGAGCTGGGCACGATGGAGCAGCTGAGCTTGCACGCACTTTGCTCTCTAGTCGCTCTGTAACCCTATTCAAGATCTGAAAGGCCAGCCGTAGTTCCTGGAGTCCTCTTCTGGAGATGACCAAGACGCACCCAGCACTGGTCTAAAGAATTTCACGCTCCTACCTCCACGTGTGCTTCTGGACATCACAGTTCTACACCTGAACCTGGGAGAGCAAGGGAGCATGTTGGCTACTCTCTCTGATTCCCAAAGGGAGAGGGAACAAAAAAGAGGGAGGCTGGCCATGAGCCAAGCAGACTGAGACCGGTTCCTAGTTTTCCCAGCCGTGGACTCAACTTCTTGGAGTTGGAGTGGAGTGAGACGAGGAGATTGCTATGTGAAGAACAGGTTTGACTCCCACACCCTGTCTCAACTCTCTGTGCTTCTCCGAATTCCCTCTGTGGGGTGAGGAGGAAGGAGGGAATTACACCAGCTCCTCAGCCATTCCCAGCTGCACTCAACCCTCCTACAAAATATGATTCAGCGCCGGTGGTGGAGACAGAAACCAGGAGGTTATTTTGAGATCTGTGAGCTCTGCCTCTCCCTAGGACCTTAGGGACAAATGTCTGCTGCGGACAAGGTACCATTCTGAGGTGGACACCATCAGTCAACCTCCAAGAGAATTTTAGGGAGCTTGAACTCTGTCCTACGCAACTTGGAGACAGACGCCTGGGAGGTCCCCATGCCTTCCCCTCAAGAACACTGTCTCCTGTGCCCTCCCAGCCTCGCAGAGCCAGTTCCCAGCTTTCTAGGCAATTCTGATGGGGTTTCATAAATTCAAAGGACACAAATATCCTTTTTCCTCTCTTCAAAAATATCCACACAGTTTGAATCTAGTTTGCAGTGTTACTTAAGTAGCTTTTACTCAGGCACATCTACAAAATAAAATATGTATCATCCCTCTTTCAGCAGAGCTTCACTCACTTTGTTACCCATGGGGTTGTTGTTTGGTCGCTCAGTCCTGTCTGATTCTTTGCGACTCCATGGACTGCAGCACGCCAGGTTTCCCTGTTCTTCATTATCTCCCAGAGTTTCCTCAAACTCACGTCCATTGGGTCACTGATGCCATCCAACCATCTCATCCTCTGTCGCGCCCTTCTCCTCTTGCCTTTGATCTTTCCCAGCATCAGGGTCTTTTCCAATGAGCATGGGTGATCCTGTCCAAATGCAGATTCTGACTCCACAGGTCTGGGGTGGAGCCTGAGATTCTGCATTTCTAACAAGCTCTGAAGTGAGACCAACCCTGCTGGAGCCCAGGCCACCCTGTGAGTGTGGAGGATCTAGGATGGAGTAGGTGAACCCAGGGGAGATTTCTGGGGGAGGCTCTTGCCTTGAGGTTGCCTCCAGTCTGAGAGGAAACTAGAACACAAAGAAGGTGAGAACAGGGTAAGAGCCGCCAGGAAGAACGCTACAGAGAGCGGGAGGGGTAGGTCACATGATTAAGGCCAGGGCATCTTAAGACATCAGGGAGGATGTAGAAGCTGAAGCATGGAACAGAAGAGGAAAGTAGGGGCCGGCAGCACGAGGGCAAGGGGGCGGGGCAATGCGCACAGGATCAGGGGGAAAGCAGGACCCTGGAGCAGGAGCATGGGGCCAGGATTGCCTCTCAGAGCCGGGCGCTGAGCCAAGAAATGCTAGGAGCTCTTTGGAGGTAGTCCATGGGGGCAGTGGAAATGGGTCTAGAAATTCAGCCCTAGGACCTGAAATTTAACAGAAAAAGAAAGCCTCTGTGGTCAGAATGGTGCTATAAGAAGCTAAATCAAATGGTAGTGGAGGCACGCCTGGGGCTAAGGGCAGGGGGCACTGAGTTTCGATTTGAAAAGATGAAAAAGTTCTGGAGCTGGACGGTGGTGATGGTTGCACAACAGTGTGAAGGAACTTAATGCCACTGAAAACCGCACACATAAAAATGGCTTAAATGGACAATTTAATGTCATATCTATTTTATTACAATAAAAAAGTTATAATGAAGGCTGAGGTCATAAAAAGAGGGCACTATTATGTAAAAATGACGAAAACATTTAAAATTTAAATAGGACTAAGATCCAAGCCCACCCTAGACTGAGGAAATGCTGGAAAATGAAGTAAACTAAAATCTAGAACTCTTTCAACCCCAAACCCCACCCCCTCTCCACTTCGCTCTCCTGCCATAATGCGCTATGCTTATGTTCTTAAGGATTTGAAAGAAAAACAACCACATTACAAATGGGTTTCTGTTGAGTCTTTGAGCTCGACCTGCTCATCTTGAGTCACTAGGAGCTGCTCCGCCGGCAGTGCACGGATCTCCTTGCTCAGCAGCCTGCAGGTGAGAGAGCAAGCCAACGATGAGGAAAGGCCAGCTCTTAAAATGCCCAGGCTCAGAGTCCTTGGGAATATGCAGCTGTTTCCTGTCTCTGCAAAGGAATTCAGGAGAAAAGGGATGAGCTGAACTGGTAGAGAATGAAAACAAACTGTGAAAAGAACCTACCAACCATCCAAACTGGAAACCTTCCCAAGAAGAAAATAGTGGCCACCCTAAGAGGCCAGAGGAGCAAAGAGACAGGTCTGTCTACAGTCAGAGGCGTGGACATGCTTGGGCTGGAGAAGGGGCTGCACAGAACAGAATGCCAGCACGCTGTGTCAATGTTTCTACCAGGCGCGGGCTGTGAAGTTGGCTTGCCTGAAAATCAAGGATGAGCCTCAAGCCAGACAACTAGAAGAAATCCCTGACAGGATCATGGGGTTGAGGAGGGAGTCTGGGGGAACCAAACAAGTTTCCTCGGGTCAGAGGGGAGGCAGGTAGAGGAGAAAGGAAACCTTAGAAAAGTGAAGCAGCTCCCCTAAAACCCGCTATGTTGATCCGTCTGATGGAGAGACTCCAGAGCGATACCCCATCACATCCCATCCATCAGGGTGAGCTTGGACAGCCAGGATTCCAGGGAGCTGGGAAGATCCCGGAATCCAGGCAAGTTCTCTGCCCCTGAGCAGTTTCTGCCCCAGCTTACTGCCTCCACCCTCTGTAGGTAATGGGGCGAATCCAGTGGCTGCTCTTAAGTCATTAATAGGAACAGAGCTTGATGATATTTTCTGACTCAGGGCAGCCTAGTCAGACTCTTAATTTCTCTTTGGAAATCCATCCTCTGGGATAAAAGCATCACTACCGCTCTCCCATGTAATCCCGGGCTCCTCCTGGGTCATCAGAGAAATCCCCCTGTCTCCAGTGATAACACCAAGGAACTACCTCGTGATAGAGGTAGTGGTGGGGGGACGGTTGTTGGATCTCTCCTTTTACTTATGTTCTCATGCCTAAGTGATTAAAGACTCCTTTCCGAAGTCTCTCCTCAGTCCCTCTTACTTCAAGGAAAAGTATTTGTTTTCTTCAAGAAAAAATTTTAAAGGGACATGGGTCTCATTGGCAACAAAGATCAAAGACCTGCTATCTACAAACTGAGTACAGAGGGAAAAGACTAAAAGTTGATGTAATTCATAATTATTTAATATTCTCTTTTTAGCTATACTGTTTATACGAGAGAAAGGCTCTTCTGCATGTCCGCTGAGAAGTTAAGAGAGAGTCACAATCTAACCTTCACAAAGTTTTTAGGGGACTATTACACCCATCCTTTCAACCAGTTTTCACAAACATCCCAAGATACGGGAAAGTAGGTATTATTACGGTTTTGAGGCTCATTTTAAAATACTTATTTGTTTATTGAATGTTGAAGCCCAGGGAATGATCTGGACTGCAGGAGTTAGATAACTAAAGTTAGGTATCAAGAAGAATTAATCATCTGTAAAAATTCTGAAACATGAGAAAGCAATACTAAGGGATAAGAGTGCATCCAACTTGTCACGGCTGAAAGAGGACTTTGGGAAAAGATGGCCTGGGGCCTTCACTTGTCGCCTTCTATCAGAATTGCTCAGGTGCTCTGTGCTTCCTCAGACCGCCCAGAGCCTGTGTGTCCCCCAGAACCAACCAGGTCCTCGGTAAGTATTTGACGAAAGAAGCGGTAGGGAGAGAGGAAAAGGAAGGCAAGCAGGGCTGAGGGGCATTGGAGGGAGATTAGGAGAGGTTGAGAGGAAGCTCAGGAAGGAGACAAGAGGGGGAAGTGGGAAGAGCCCAGGAATTACCATATACCCAGAAGAGAACCAGGCTTAGGGGGCACAGGAGCAAGGGAACTAGGGGAACTAGGGACCCCAGGACACCAGTGGTACAAGATGGGAGCAGAGTCATAGGGGAAGAGAAGGTTATGGGGCAATTTCTATGCAAGAAGCACAGTTGGTGCCTCCTTTTAGAGGTACCTCCTTGAGGATCCTGTAAGTCAGTTAGATGCTAAGAAGAGGATGGCTAAGAAGAAGGGAGTGTAAGACAGACAAGCAGGAGACAGATATTTTTGCAGCAAACATCCCACAGCAAATCAGCAAGGATGGAGAAGCCAGCTTTGGCAACCGCTTTACTGAGAAGTCACTAGACAAGTCAGGCAGGTGGAAGGAATTTGGGGAGTACATAGAAGCTACTATGCCTAAGACATGATCTCATGTTGCTGGGCATCTGGGCGCCCACTTCAACTCAAGAGCTGATTACAAAGGGGGTAGGACTGGGTCAAAAGTCAAGGGACTCTGGGACAGGAAGCAGGGTAGAATCTTCAATATGCTAGGTGTCTTTTGGAGAGGAACTCAAGCTCGCTGGCTTTCACAGGGAAAGTGGATAGAATTGTCCAGCCAGGATTTTTGCCAGATCCAGGCCTCACACTTTTGACACTTGAGCCACAGAAGCAACAGCTTCTACGCACTCCCCGTTATCACCTTCTGCTCCCCTGATTCAATGTCCTCTACTCAACAGCAGAAGACTGCACTGAGGTGCCTTGAAGAACTGGAGAGATACAGTGTGTGAGAAACTGGCTCCTACTGCTGCAGGAAAATTTGCAGGAAGGATCATTGGACCGTGGATACCCAAATTAGTCTCTGGTTTCAGAGGAGAGGTCCATCTGTCTATCTACAGATAAGGATGGTGCTGCTCAAAAGAGTCGCTGAAACCCCAGACCACACCAGTGGTAAGAAGGGACACTGGCTTCCTGCATCTTTCCATCCACAGACTTCCGGAATGTACCTAGAGAAATCAGAGTAGATAATTCAGTTAACCTTGGAACTATACTCTACCCCTGTTAAAGACCCCTACTCTCACCTACCTCCCCATCCCAGATTTTGATTCTTTTGAGGATGAAAAGGAAGCAGTTCTCCCTTACAGCTTCTCCTGACCTGCTGCAGGGATCAGAATAGCAATGGAGAGTTCGGCCATCACCATGGAAACCAGCTGTCTCTATGGCCCCCCCCACACACACTCTCCCATCAACCCTTTCCCTCCCACCTCTAAGTCATATCCAGCTCACAAGATTCCTCTTTGTGACCAATACACTAATTCATTTGGAACAAAGAACAGAAAAATAGCTGGTTTGGGCAGCGGGAACACTGACCCTTGGCTTTCTGACCACTCACCTCAGCTGAGATTCTCTCCTAGACCATCACGCCTCTGCTCTCACACAGATGTTCCTCTTCACCCCCACCATCCATCTTCGGCATCCCTCTGAGCCCTCTCCCTCTTCTCACACAGTTGCCCCCTCCAGAACCCCTTTTCAACTCGTCCCCCAAAATAGATCCATTTGCCTCAAAAACCCCAGTTCACAACTGCTCGCCCCCATACTGCCATCCTCCAAGTCCAGGCACCTTCACCCTGATTCTTCACACCTCCCCATACACAGCCGCTATTTCCACAGTCCCGGAGCCTCCCATCCCCATCCAGCTACCCTCCATTCCTAATGTTCTCCAATTCAGGGTCCTCATCACTTATTCTGCCCCCCACCCCCAGAATCTCAAGCACTCCCTAACGAAAAGGGGTCTTACAAAGTATCAGTCTTTCCCATTATCCATTCCCCTTTCCCCGCTCAGTCTTAATTCGTCTAAATTGGAGGTTTGAACCGTGGGCCCCTTGAGAGAAGAGGAGAGAAAGGAGCTCTCCCTCTCAGTGCTCCCTTCTCCTAACTCGGTCCCCACTGGGGGCTGTGAGAGTTAATCAGCCTTTTCCAGATTACTCTGAGATTCCTGAGACAGGCTCCAAAGACTATTCTGAGCTGGGAGGAATTTTATCAGCATCTTTTATGGTTTTGTTTGTTCTTCAGTTTCTCCAGCTTGGACTCTTTAGCTGAGTCTCTTCAGTCATAAAACAACCTCAAAAGAACAAGCTGAAACCAAATGATGTAGATCCACCTTGATGCCTGCCCCTCATCCCACCCTGTGATGGGGAAGGGGTGCCTGGATCCCCAGGCTGCCCCTCACCTGCCCACCCACTCCAAACATCATCTCCAAACATGGTATCCCACAGCCCCCCCATCTGGGAAAATGGAAGCAGAAGATGACTCAGGGGGTCAGGGAGGATCAAGGCTTGTTTAGAGCTTTGAGATCTCTAGATGAAAAGTAAGAAGGGTGGGGAGTTGTGAAAAAGTCAGCGTCTGGGGCTCAAGAGCAAATCACTGTCCACCCCACCCACCCACTTCCCAGACTGAGGTTCTAAGTCTTTCATAAATGGGTGCAAAACAGGTTTGCATCGAAGCATGAGCACTTTAAGCTAGCCTGAACAGGACTGCCGGGCATTTACTTCCCTAGGGAGTTGAAAATTTAGAAGACAGACACATCTTTTTAGGAGAGGCTCCATCTGTTTCAGCAAGATGAGCTAAACAATTTCCATGAAAGCCCAGTCTGTTACTGTACTGGTCAAGATCCAGACTTCAGTAGAGAAGAGGCTCAAGAGGGCTGAACATAGGGTCTTTTCTGTTTCCAGAGTTGCTTAACCTCATCTCTCAAGAATAAGACAAGAAAAAGCTGGTAACAACACCAGAAGACATTAAAGGTGGACTGATCACGTACTCTCTCTTTCCCAAAGAAACCTCCAACTTTCTAGCTTTCCCTTCGGATACTTTTTTTCCTCAATTATCCCACCCTTTTTCACAGCTTCGATTATTATTTCTATGTAGGTGAGCTCTCAGTCTATCCTTCCATACCTGACCACATTCTCCCTAGTCTTCTACTTCCCACACATGATGAATTTACCTAGTAGGGATTCTACAGCAACTTAATCTAAAATGTAATTCATATTATCCTCCAAATCAGCTGTTCTAACTTCCTCTTTTTCTTTAAACAGGTACCAGTATTCTATCAATCACCAAAGCTAAGAACCTCCAGCTTCATCTTTGACTCCCATTTCCTGTACCCTCTTCTCCATTGTACCTACACTCCCCATCCCTATCCGCATCAAAGCCCATCAGGGACCAGGTTCTGCTTATCATGCTTTTCACAGTGTTGATAGCTCCACCCTTTCGTGACTATTCCCATGCCATTGTTAGTCTTTCAGCATTGCTCATCTAAACTTCTACACTAGCATCTAACTAGCATCCCTGCCTCTGTCTTTTTTCCAAGTTATCTTTCCACTGCCTCAAGAATAATCTCATTTAAACAGTTTTTTTTTTTTATGTCATTTCATCCTCTCCATCAGTTCTGTCCATATGTCTTTCAGGGACAACATATGAACTCTCAGTGCCAGATGAATGGATCACTCTCTCATTTATTCAACAAATATGCTTTAACATTTACCTCTCACATCTTTGGCATGTTGAGAGAGCAAATGTGAATATATACCATTCTTGACCTTAAGAAGCTCAGAGAAAGCTCCACTGAGTATCCCTAAAATACATCTTTTACTTCTTGTTTCCAAGACTTTGTGCATTCCAACCATGTAGAATGTTCTCTTGTCTAGTCTAAAAGTTTTCCTTAAAATCCTACCTCTTCCATGAAGCTTTCCCTAGCCTTCCTGGCACAATTCTCCCTTCATTCTCTGAATTCCAATAGCATTCAGCTGTCTGTATCACTGGGCATGTCTTAGTGCCTTGGTGTATAGTTTCCCAATACTACACTTAAATATACTAATACTTCCCCAAATGAGGCGTCCCAGGTGGTGCTAGTGGTAAAGAATCTGCCTGCTAATGTAGGAGACGCAAAAGACGCGGGTTCCTTCCCTGGGTCAGGAAGATCCCCTGGACTAGGAAGTAGCAACCCACTCTAGTATTCTTGCCTAGAAAATTCCATGGACAGAGGAGCCTGATGGCTACAGTCCATAGGATGGCAAAGAGTCGGACACGACTGAGTGACTGGCACTTTCCCTGAATGACTTCAAGCACCTGGAACATAGGGACTCTGGCTTTCTTTTTATCACCCCAGAAACATTTAACACAGTGCCTGTGATATGATTAGAGATACCATACTGGCCAACAGAAAAGTGAATTTCCAGAGTGGAAACACAATGTCACTGAAAAAAGCACCGGTTCCAAAATCAGAAGAAGCGAGTTTACCTTCCAGCTCTACCAGATATTAGCTGAGACCTTACATTCTGAGCACAGTGTAGAGGGTTTTATGAGGATTTAACTTCATGAGAAAACACAGGGAAAGAGTATACCAGTGCCTAGCACCTAATAAATGCTCAATAAATACTCGTTTCCTTCATCTCAGTTTGGTTCTGACAAGAAGGAAGGTTGGATAAAATAACCTTCTTTGGGGGCCTTCCAGCTTCAGCGTGTACAGGTCACAGGAATACAATCAAGGGAGAAGAACTAACCTACTCAATCACTGCTGGCTTTCTCGCCAGTCTTTAATCTTAAAATCCTCAGCACTTGTCTGCTTTCTGTTATCACATTTGTCGTATTGCAACCTCTCCTCTCTAGGGAGTTTCTCACTCAACTTTCCCTCAGGGTCGCCCAGACGAGAAAAGTGGTTCAAGAACTTCAAGTCTAGAGAATTTATTTCCTCCATCCTCCCATTTCCTAGACCCAGCATCATCTCATCTCTTTTCTGAAGATGCTTAAGCCTTTGAGGATACTACATCTCAGTGCTTCAACCTCCCTTCAAGGAGCCCATTCTCATCAACATCAACCTCCACCTTTCCCAGCATCTCCTAGATACTGTGAAAAGCTTGGGACAGTGGCCTGAGCAATGAAGTGGCCAGGAAGGCTCAGAAAAATCTAGCACCTCCTTGTTCAGCTGAAGTAGTCAAGTCATCCATCCTGGAAGAAGTGAGTGAGTGATAGTTGCTCAGTCGTGTCTGACTCTTTGCAACCCTATGGACTGTAGCCTGCCAGGCTCCTCTCCAGGCAAGAATACTGGAGTGGATAGTCATTGCCTTCTGCAGAGGACCTTCCCGACCCAGGGATCGAACACTACATCTCCTGCATTGCAGGCAGATTCTTTACCCTCTGAGCCACCAGGGAAGCCCCTGGAAGGAGGGGAAGTGATTAAAAGGTTCTTTCACTTTTTCTTTATTTTCATGTTGGGTCTAAAAATAGACAAGGAAACACAAAACGGTAAAACCCAGGTGTCCCGACCCAGTGGCGTCATCCTCTCCTGTCACTGTCACCACTCAGCAGCAGCAGCAGGTCTCCACCAGGTCAGTGAGAGCTCCTCTAATGGGGAGAAGGGGAAAGGTAGGGATGAGTCAGCGGGAGCTGAAACAGTGTTTGTTCAGGGGAAGAAGTCTGATGCAAGCTCTGGGGAACAATGTGCTCCCTGTATCTTCAGCCTCTCTCCTTCCCTCCCTCCTCTCCCCACACCTCAGCCCGGTTGCTAACCAGGCCTCTGGTCACAGCAGCAGCTTTCTAAGCCTCTGGCTTCCATCTAGCCCTTCCCAACTCAACAACCTTTACCTTCACCATTATCCTGACTTCTTCTTCTCAGGGGCCAGTAGTGGCTCACATTCTTAATTTCAGATGATTATTCCTCAGTTTAAGCTTTAGAGTTTAAGTTTCATGCTGCAATTCCACAGTGCTCACTCATTGCTTGGAGCAAAGGAAAACTGTCTCTATTCTTTCTGCCTCCAAATCCTTAAACCAACCTCTGTCTGGCATGTCCTTTTCTTTTTTTACCTAGGTCTATCCCTTCCTTTCTTCCAAGCCCTGCTCATTATTCTCCTCCTCCGGGAAACCTTCCCCAGGTAAGCCAGATTGTCAAACCCAAGCGCCCTTTACACTATGCACTCTTATTCTCTGGTACCCAGTTTACCACTCATGTGCATGTACCTGTCAGACTCTAACTTGTGTAGCCGATGTTCCTACTCCCCTTCAATAATTTTTTGAGAGTTTTATGTTCAGCATCAAGCATAAAACGAGTCCAAGTTACAGCAGTTTAAAACATGGAATGGGCAGCCTGGGAAAGGAGGACGTAGGGCAGTGATGAGGTGGAAGATCACGGAGTTAAGAATGTTTGATGCAGAACTGATGTAAGAGACAGCAAGTCATGAAAGTGTGATCATTAAGCTTTTCTTCACTGTCTATCTGCACAGACTTCTGGGCCTGGTTATACACAAAGAAAAGACACTGAAGGGTGTTCAACACATTAAAGTATCATAATGTCGTAACTGTATAATAAATAAAGGATAAATGAACCTCCAAAATAAGAAAAATCAGAAGACTAGAGACTGAAATATTAAATTAGAATATCCCACAGAAGTCAGAAACAATTCTGAGAAAAGAGAACAAAATATATGCAAAATGAGAGGAGGGGACAGGGTTTGAAAAATGCAGTGGGGAAGGGATACAGGAGGAGGCTAGGGTAGCAGGCTCCGAGCCCATTCATAGTGAGACCAAAAAGCCATCAGCTCGCCTCTAATTCAGAAGACATCTGAAATAATGAAATTCCATTCAAATAATGGAATTTTTGGAATGCTCTGAAGGGTAGAAAAGAGAAAGGGAAAGCAAACAACCAAAAAGGAATCGGACCTGTGTGTGGTCAGTTGTGTCCAACTCTTTGCAACCCCATGGACCCTAGCTCGCCAAGCTCCCCTGTCCATGGGATTTTCCCAGCAAGAACACTAAAGTGGGTTCCCATGCCCTCCTGAAGGGTATCTTCCCAACCCATGGATCGAATCCATGTTTTCTGTGTCTCCTGTATTGGCAGGCAGATTCTTTACTGCTAAGCCACTGGCAAAGCCCCAAAGAAAGGAATGAGATTAGAGCCCAACAGGTAGAGAATGGTTCTCTCCGATCTTGGTCCTCCACCAGTTAGTCCAGTAATCCCAGTCCAGCATGGCTCCCTGGGGCAGAGAACTGTTCCCAAAGGACCGGCTGCTTTGAATGAGTTCCATCTCCTCTCCCCTACCCAGAGAACGTTTCTACTCCCCGCTGAAGTGCAGGACTTCATATCCTGAAATAAATCTCATCAACAGACCTTACAATTGTGACCTTTAACAGTTTTCAAAGCATTCTCATATATCTGTTCTTGTTTGAGACTCCCCACTTCCTACTGAATTTCTATCCCACTCTGTGAATAATGCTTAACCCCTTTTTAAGGGTCTAAACTGTATCACAGTTAGACATGATGCTCCTAGTACCTATTTCACACTGCCTGGAACAGAGCTGAGGCTCAGTAAACACAAATAAATAAAAGATTGATTAATTGATCATGTGTTCTCATTTCAGCAGAATGGGATGATGTTTGATCCGAGAGGACTCAATAGTGTGGATAGGAAGGTAGTTAAAAAAAAAAGCATACATAGTCACAGAACTGTTCCACAAATTCACTGGTTAACATGGACCTCTAAAATGTCTTTTCCTCCAATTTTAGCTTCTAAGAGAGAAAGGAAAGTAGAACTTGTTATATCCCTACTATGTGTCTGTAGTAGGTATTTATACATACATCAACTAATNTGGATAGGAAGGTAGTTAAAAAAAAAAGCATACATAGTCACAGAACTGTTCCACAAATTCACTGGTTAACATGGACCTCTAAAATGTCTTTTCCTCCAATTTTAGCTTCTAAGAGAGAAAGGAAAGTAGAACTTGTTATATCCCTACTATGTGTCTGTAGTAGGTATTTATACATACATCATCTAATCAATCAAGCCATATGGCAACCCAGCCCTTCCAGAAAGATTGCTTAGGCATTTTCTTTAATATTCTGCAGAGAGGGTGACTTAACAACTCACACATGGAGCCTTTCTACTTCTACTCTTAAGATTTTTCTTTTGACTAAGAGCATTATTTTACGGTGCAATTTAAACTCATTTCCATTCAAAGCTTATAATCCTTATAATCCTTATCTTATCCCTCTATCCCTTACTCAGCACCCCTACAAACACCCCACATATATTTTGTTTCCTTCTTCTCTGGGTTTCTTCCTCCCTTTTTCCACCCCAGAGGCAAACGACATTNCAGGACCAAGGAGCATCCCAAGCTGCCTGCTTATTCCAACCTACCCCCCTTCCACATCCTCCCCTCACTTAAGTTCTCTCAGGTCTATAAAGCAGCTTGGTTATGTCACCTTCACCAGCTGCAGAGCCATTTCCTCAGCTCCTCAGGTGAAGGACTGCAGATTCCAGGGATTGAGAATCTCACATTCCTAGACCTGGGCTGATTGTCACAGGCACTCGTCTCTCCTTCAGATGGCACAGTTAAAAACAAATTACTAATGTGTTTTAATTTGACAAAAAGAAAGATCCTGTCTGCAAAGGCAGGTTATGTGTACTGGTCTGAATTCAGAGGGTAGACATGGGGCTAGGCGAAGAGTCAGAATAAGTCCATCAACCTAAGAGGATTTCAACCCCCTCAGGGAAGCTCATTATTTGATCTGAAATTTTGTGAATCCCTTACATCAGGATCAATTCCAAACTAAAATGACATTTTGATTATTTAAATTTTGGATTCTCTACAAATTAGGATTATCCGTGACTGTCCCCTCAATTAATGCAGAGAATCCAGGAAGTACTGCATAATATTTTTTAGCAACTTTAACTTCTCAGTTCGATTTGACTCAAATAAATATTAGAAGTTCACATCCCTTCACGGGTAATAAAGTGAAAGTGAAGTCCCTCAGTCGTGTTCGACTCTTTGCGACCCATGGACTATAGCCTACAATGCTCCTCCATCCATGGGATTTTCCAGGCAAGAGCACTGGAGTGGGTTGCCATATCCTTTTCCAGGGGATCTTCTCGACCTAGGGATTGAACCCAGGTCTCCTGCACTGTAGGCAGACGCTTTACCATCTGAACCACCAGGGAAGTCTATTACTCCTATTCAAGGGTAATAGGAGGAGTATATAGAAAAGAAAAAAAAAAAAAAACGAAGGGGGTGGGGCTGGGAGAGTGTCATTGAGGAAAGCCAGTTGAGAATTCAAACTGTGCCAGTAGGTGATCCAGAAAACACATAAACGTCACCCCAGGTAACGCTGGAGCCACCACCTCTCCAAAGCTAGTTTAGAGGAGGTAAGGTACTACCCTGAGCTCCCCAGCCTCCCATTCCTAAACTGACTACGTGCATTCTTCTCACTAGATCCACAGTTCGTAATATATGCCAGATATTGTTCTCAGTACAGCCAAAAGGTTCTAGTCCAAAGAGTCTCTCAACCATCTTCCTATCACCACTGAGAAAAATATATTCCAGTCCCCTTCAAAATCTACCAGAGTTTTCCACTGTTGAGAGTCAGTACATGTTAAATTTCTCTGATGCTGCTTCAGACCAAACGGCATCACTAAGGATAAGCCTTATTAGGGGACTTCCCCAGTGTCCGGTGGTTGAGACTCCACCTTCCAATGCAGGGGGTGTGGGTTCAAATGAACTAGGATTCCACATGCTACACAGGAAAAAAAAAGAAAGAAAGCCTTTTAATCTAAAGATCTCCAAAAGGTAGCCATCCAATATAGCACAGTGGTGGGTAAAAGCAAAGCTTTAGAGTCAGACATACATAACTCCTTGAGTAAGGAACACCACCTCTCTAAGCTTCAGTTTCTCATCTGTAAAATGAGGGTCATACCACCTGTTCTATGAGTCCTTATAGGACTGAAGTAGGTACAGCATGAACGTGGTGTTCAACAAATAGCGGCTGTTGTTATCACCAGTGTTATCCCTGGTCTACTCAGGATTACTGCGTGCACACTCAGTCGCTCAGTCGTGTTCAACTCTCTGTGACCCTGTGGACTGGAGCCCACCAGGCTCTTCTGTCCCTGCGAGTCTCTAGGCAAGAATATTGGAGTGGGTTACCATCTCCTCCTCCAACTCAGGATTAGGCAAACGGATAAATCAAAATCAGGAAATGCTCATCCAAAAAACCTCATGTATTATGGCCACCCAGCTTCCAGACCTGAGCTAACTATCCACAAAGTGAAGCCAGAAGGCTGAGGCTACCATTCTCGCGAACAACGTGGGCCAAAGAAGGAGACTTTCACTGAACTGGGATAGCGTTGAAGTCCAGACCATAACCTCGGTCCATGCTGCCTGCTGATAAGCCCACAGAACATCAGAAGTCCACAAACCAAAGTCTGAATTAAGAAATGCAGAAAGAAAAAGGGGTTGAAGAATATCGTTCTATGGGGCCAAGCAGTTTCCTTTGCTCTGACCCTTAAACGAATCACATTTTATTTA
>SJYA01000732.1:900248-955844 GCA_006410615.1 Neotragus moschatus
AAAAGAAAAAAAAAAAAAAACGAAGGGGGTGGGGCTGGGAGAGTGTCATTGAGGAAAGCCAGTTGAGAATTCAAACTGTGCCAGTAGGTGATCCAGAAAATACATAAACGTCACCCCAGGTAACGCTGGAGCCACCACCTCTCCAAAGCTAGTTTAGAGGAGGTAAGGTACTACCCTGAGCTCCCCAGCCTCCCATTCCTAAACTGACTACGTGCATTCTTCTCACTAGATCCACAGTTCGTAATATATGCCAGATATTGTTCTCAGTACAGCCAAAAGGTTCTAGTCCAAAGAGTCTCTCAACCATCTTCCTGTCACCACTGAGAAAAATATATTCCAGTCCCCTTCAAAATCTACCAGAGTTTTCCACTGTTGAGAGTCAGTACATGTTAAATTTCTCTGATGCTGCTTCAGACCAAACGGCATCACTAAGGATAAGCCTTATTAGGGGACTTCCCCAGTGTCCGGTGGTTGAGACTCCACCTTCCAATGCAGGGGGTGTGGGTTCAAATGAACTAGGATTCCACATGCTACACAGGAAGAAAAAAAAAGAAAGAAAGCCTTTTAATCTAAAGATCTCCAAAAGGTAGCCATCCAATATAGCACAGTGGTGGGTAAAAGCAAAGCTTTAGAGTCAGACATACATAGCTCCTTGAGTAAGGAACACCACCTCTCTAAGCTTCAGTTTCTCATCTGTAAAATGAGGGTCATACCACCTGTTCTATGAGTCCTTATAGGACTGAAGTAGGTACAGCATGAACGTGGTGTTCAACAAATAGCGGCTGTTGTTATCACCAGTGTTATCCCTGGTCTACTCAGGATTAGTGCGTGCACATTCAGTCGCTCAGTCGTGTTCAACTCTCTGTGACCCTGTGGACTGGAGCCCACCAGGCTCTTCTGTCCCTGCGAGTCTCTAGGCAAGAATACTGGAGTGGGTTACCATCTCCTCCTCCAACTCAGGATTAGGCAAATGGATAAATCAAAATCAGGAAATGCTCATCCAAAAACCTCATGTATTATGGCCACCCAGCTTCCAGACCTGAGCTAACTATCCATGAAGTGAAGCCAGAAGGCTGAGGCTACCATTCTCGCGAACAACGTGGGCCAAAGAAGGAGACTTTCACTGAACTGGGATAGCGTTGAAGTCCAGACCATAACCTCGGTCCATGCTGCCTGCTGATAATCCCACAGAANAAGTGAAGCCAGAAGGCTGAGGCTACCATTCTCGCGAACAACGTGGGCCAAAGAAGGAGACTTTCACTGAACTGGGATAGCGTTGAAGTCCAGACCATAACCTCGGTCCATGCTGCCTGCTGATAATCCCACAGAACATCAGAAGTCCACAAACCAAAGTCTGAATTAAGAAATGCAGAAAGAAAAAGGGGTTGAAGAATATCGTTCTATGGGGCCAAGCAGTTTCCTTTGCTCTGACCCTTAAACGAATCACATTTTATTTACATTTCTGTCACCTGGGATTTCCCTAGTGGTCTAGTGCTTAAGACTTTCATTGCCAAGGGCCTTGGTTCCATCCCTGGTCTGAGAACTAAGATCCCACCAAGCCCCACAGTGAGGCCAAAATGTTTTTTTAATAATAATAGTAAATTAAATAAGATTAAAAAGTAAGGTGTTTAATGGCGATCACAATTTTGATTGGAGTCTCCTATTTCTTTCATCCCCTAATCCAATGAACCTGGACAGGATCACTTGACTCCCTTTCTTCCTCTATCTCCCATCCTCTGCTCCTCCCCCTACCATCTTTTGAACAAAGCTCCTTGGGAAAACCTGCCCATGTTCACTGGCATTAATGTCAGCCCTGGATCAGAATCTGCCCTGGCCTGCCCTGAGCTACATGCCCTGGCCTGTTTGCCTAAGAAGCGAACAAATAATGCTGCTGCCCACTGAAGGATAAACTCTAGAAAGGACCTCAAACTCACAACTAGAATATTGGTACATCTAAGAAATTATTAACTCGGTCCCCAGTAAAAATCTTGGCTCCCTACGTTCAGCAGTCGGCTTAACCATTTTCCCTGCCTCCACGTATATTCTTGCCACACTCTTCCTTTTCCTCTTCCAAGCAGTGTTATTTCTGTTCCACCTCATTCACTCTGTACCCATAGCATAAAGTCCCTTATCAGATCTAAAACCAACCTCAGCTCATCTCCAGTTCTGGCCCTGGTGCAGATAGAAGAAGGCATACAGCTCTCCTGTATGCCTCCCACTTCAGGCATAGCAAGCGACCCAGCTTGGACAAGAACTTAGCTATTTGACGCCAAGGGTTGTGTAGGTTCTCTACTGTCTATGTATGACGATCAAAGGCTGTCTAATGTACAGCCTGAGCAGCTAAAGGGAAATGTAGCTCCTCCTCCAGCACGCGTCTCTTCTAAACAAAGCAGCCTGAGTCCTCTAGGTACATTTGCAGACTATACAGCAAAGAGGTAGAGTTCATCTGGAACTGTGCAAGGATACAGGCTCCATCCTTGTGCAGGATGACATTTGCAGAGAAACTAGTCCCGGTGGGGTGGGATAAGGCTGAAGAGAAGCAAAGGCTACAGCTTCAATGAGAGAAACTTACATCAACCTGAGTAAGACCCTCTCAACAGTCTGAGGTGTTCCTCAGCATGACTAAGAAAGTCATGCCCTTTGTGAGAAGGGGAACCATTAGTCTTGAGTTAGCAACTGAAATGTGTCATCCCAACAGGAAACAGGGGTCAGGAAAGGGTTAGTGAATGTAATATCTCCAGGTACTGGTATAAGACTCTTACCCTCTCCCAGGCCTCTCTTAATGGGACCAATCCTATATGAGAATCAGAAATTAATGCTGTCAACTTGTTCCAGGAGGAGGGGGGAAGGAAAGTGGTCAAGAAGGACCCTGGCAATGAAAGAACTACCCAAAGATGCTGGGACATTGGGAGGCTGCATGCTCCTCACACTCTCGATTGTCTTCAGCCTTGGAGATGGAATCCAGGAAAGACAGAAGTGTGTGTTGGTTACTCAGCTGTGTCCAACTCTTTGCAGCACTATGGACTGTAGCCTGCCAAGCTCCTCTGTCCATGGAATTCTCCAGGCAAGAATACTGGAGTGGGTTGCCATTTCCTTCTCCAGGGCATCTTCCCAACCTAGAGGTCAAACCCAGGTCTCTTGTACTGCAGGTGGATTCTTTTGCCATTTGAGCCACCAGGGAAGCCCATCCAAAGCCCCAAAGCCATGACCAACTCCCCATGGATCCCAGAATCTACTGAAACTCAATTAGGAGGTGAAAGAGAGTCTCTGAGACAGCAAATTGCCTCTCTCTTCTCTTTGTCTCCCTCTGTCTCCATCTCTTCCCCAGCTTCCCACATCTTGGGGCATTATTTCAGAGGCCTCTGCCTTGATCTGTCTCCAAGTCTCTAGCAAGATCAAAGCTCTTAACACCTGTTTTGCTTGTTGACTCCTAGACTAGAAAAGAGGGGCAGGGTCCATCCTAAGGCAAGGGGAGGGCCCTGACTTCCCCTCTTCCCGAAGCAGAAGGGAGGCTGGGAGGTTGGGCCAAGGAAGGAACCTAATTGGAGGTTGGGTTAACAAAAAACACCCCCTGATGGGAAGGCTGTTATTCTTATTCTGCTGTTGATTTTATTATTGTTGGTATTCAGGTTGTAAACTGAATTAACTCATCAGCATAGCTGGGTGACAATGACCCGAAAGACCTTTCCTAACCTCCTCATCTAAAGAAGACTCCCTGATATTCTTTGTCACCAGGCCCTGTTTATTTTCTTCCAGCATGTATCACAATCTATGACCATTTGAAGATTTGTTTTTCTTATTGTCTATTTTGCACTAGGAAATGCTCTCTATTAGAATGAGAGAAAAAGTGAATGACAAATAAATAAATCCATCATTTCATCCTTTGGCTCAGTCGTGTCTGACTCTTTGCAATTCCATGGACTGTGGCCCGCCAGGCTCCTCTGTCCGTGGAATTTCCCAGGCAAGAATACTGGGGTGGGTTGACATTTCCCTCTTCAGGGGATCTTCCTAATCCAGGGATTAAACCTGTGTCTCCTGTGTCTCCTGCATTGGCAGGCAGATTCTTTACCACTATGCCACCTGGGAAGCCCATATATAAATTAGATATGTGCATAAATCTACCAGTGGAATAAAAAGTCCCTAATAATATGATCTATACCTGAAAGTATCATATCCAGACTTTTCTTAACAATAATATCCTTAATCAATATCCATAATACCCCTACTTCTGCATCTCTACCCATGGCCTCTTTTCCTACACTTGTTATGTTACTCATTAATGTTACTTAGCAATTCTAAACAGCACTATGGAGTAAATATAAAAATATACCGGGCACAGTTTGTCCACTCCAGAAGCTTACAGTTGAGGAAGGAAAAACATATAATAAACACAGCTGAACACAGTGTACCCTAAGACAGCACACCATAAGATAGAAACTCAAAGGAGGGTAGGAATTCAAAGGAAATAAATTGCTTCTGGCTGAGGTTATCCAGGAAGGCTCAGGCAGGAGGTAACATTTAAGCTGGTAACATTTAAGTGCTGACTATGTAGAACTTCATAGTCAGAGACTGGAAGGAGGGAACTGCAAGGTAAAGACATAGCTGCTGGGAAGCAGTTCTTGACTTTGGGCATCATCTGACATTGAACTTCTGTTCATCATTAGAGAGTGAACTACAAGCACCAATGAAATTCAAGATAAAATGGCAGAAGCTTGAGGCTTTAAATGGGAAGACAGGAACCAGGACCCGGTTCCCAGCCTAGGTTCCATTTCATCCCCAAATCTCTTTCATCTGGTCTTATTTGAGGGATACAAGTTCAAATAGAACAGGGTACCCATTATGTCTCCATCTGTACATCTCTCATCTCCTCTCTCCCCCGCTGAGTTCTTTACTAACAATGAAATGATTTTAATCTCATCACTGAGAAGAGCACAAAGCACAGAAAAGCATACGCTACACAAATTAAGTAATGTGTATACCTGGGAAGGAGAGACACTCCTCCTACTTTCATCTCCACAGTCAACTTTCCTTGATCTCCTGACACTGTATGTCAATAAATATCTGTATTTCCTCCTTCCCTGGACAAGGGATGCTGTTAAATGTCAAATGTAAAGTAAAGTTTGTCATAAAAATCCCTCATAAAAAAAAAAATATCTTCCAACTACAGTACTGGAAGGTGGAGGAGGGGAGTTCCTGTTGTGTTTTTCCCCTAATAACGTTCAAGTCACCCACCTGCTGCTTCCAGGAGCATCTCTGACAGCCTCTTCTTAAACTTTTCTAAAGTAAACAGAGGCATGCAACTCCCCTTATCACCCCTACTTCTGAGAAGGCACATTCTATTTGGTTTTTTTTCTTCAATGAAATCAGTTTCACAAGTGACCAGTTTCTCCCAATCTCAACTCTAGATTCCCTAATTAGTATAATTTTTAATCCTTCTTTCTGGGATGGCTTAAGTATAGGGCCTCAGTTGGAAGCAAAGAAGTAAATGAAATGGTTTCTCTTAGCACCTTCCATCGAGGCCTTCTAGAGCGGACGCGGCTGTGGAGGTGGTTATGAGGATGCTGTGCACACCAGGGCAACTGTGTATTCGGCTAGCAAGTAAGAGACAGGAAGGGATTGCCTTGCAGCTGCTGTTTCTCTTTCTCTGCAAACCTCCTCTGATTATAGCAGATTTATAGGGGCCCCAAAGCAGCCCAGCATCTTAGCCATAAACTTCCCAGAAAGAAAACTCATTGAGGCTCCCTTGAGAGGTGATGAAAAATAAATATCAGAGTTTGGTACAAACACATCAACCAGGGCCAGGGGTGGAAGGCAGCCAGTGCCCTATAGCTGGTTTAACTCCTTCAGGATTTGTGTACACACACACACACACACACACACACACTCCACAACCATACCCTGAAAGTCTAACAAATATACGCATGTTTATAGACCTACTAAGATAAGCGTACCCCACTCCTTGGTGCCTATTTTCAAACGCAAACACATACGTCCACGGAGTATATATACACACATAACTTTGAATGAGTGGCTCTATGAACATGATATAGCCAGCCTCTCTCCCTTTCCAAGCTCCTGACTCCAGGGCAGAGCACAGTGAAGGCGAATGAGGGAATATCTGAGCATGTGTCCCTAAGTGGGTCTCTTACGACGTTCCAAGAAACATATAGAAATTGCTTTCTCAGTGTTCACTATTTGGGTTCATTCACTGTCTTTCAGTTAGCTTTCAATACAGCATCCAGTTCCAATGACCATCTCTCCCTTTCTGAGTTGCTGCTCTGTGCAGAGTGCAGCCCAGAGGTTAGCAGCACGAGGCTTTGCACAAACGTGGTACAAATCCCAGCTTCACTACTTACTTTGTGCAAATGACACAACCTCTCTGAGCCTTAGTTTCAACTTCTGTAAAACGAGAATAACAATACTCACCTCATACATATTCTATTAAATTCAGTAATCATGTCATGTGCTTAAGAACGAAGTACAAGGCACATGACACGACATGACAAAGTCACTTTAGTCGTGTCCAACTCCGTGTGACTCTGTGGACTGCAGCCCACAAGGCTCCTCTGTCCATGGGATTCTCCAGGCAGGAATACTAGGGTGAGTTGCCATGGCCTCCTCCAGGGGATCTTCCTGACCCAGGGATCAAACCCATGTCTCTTGCGTCTCCTGCATTAGCAGGTGGGTTCCTTACCACTAGTGTCACCTGGGAAACCCCAGTATTGGGCACAGGAGTCAACGAATGGTAGCTGTTACTGTCATTGTGTTTCAGGCATTGGCACTATAAGGAAGTAATAAACAAAAGAGATGCTCTTTTTCCTTAGGAGTTCTTAAAATTTCACTGATGAGACAAGATAAACACATAGAGGGTGAAAGGATATTAGGTTTCTATCACCTAAAACTCTTATTTGAAACTGAAAATGCAACTTATTCTCCTAACTCCAAGCCTTGTTTTGACATTTTTAGTAGTGATTTCAATGAGATTGGTTTTTTCTTCAATCATTTACTGTCCCCACGCCCCACCACCTTACCATACACCACACACCCACTGCAGTTTGGTTTTTTTTTTTTTTTTTGCAGGGGCGGGGGTGTTATGCTGGGTCTTCGTTGCTGTGTGCAAGCTTTCTCTAGCTGCAGCTGGCAGAGGCTACTCTTCATTGTGGTGTGTGGGCTTCTCATTGCAGTGTCTTCTCTTGCGGCAGAGTATGGGCTCTGGGTGCGCAAGGCTTCAGGAGCTTCAGCACACAGGCTCAGTAGTTGTGGAGCACCGGCTTAGCTGCTTCACGGCATATGGAATCTTCCCAGATCAGGGATCGAACCTGCGTCCCCAGCATTAGCAGGCAGACTCTTATCCACTGTACCACCAGGCAAGTCCTCAGTTTTTCACTTAAGGAGTTGGGATAGAAAAGAGTATGAGAGGGAATTCCCTGGCATTCCACTGGTTAGAACTCAGACCTTTCACTTCACGGAGCACAGATTCAGTCTCTGGTTGGGGAACTAAGATCCCACATGGCAGGAGGCCAAAGAAAGAAAGAAAAAGAAGAGTATGAGTTCACTTTGTGTGCTTCCCTCTTTCCAGGAAGATGTCTTCTGAGGCATCCCAAACCAAACTGGTGCCACCGTGTGCATGGCCAGAGAGAGAAAATCCCCTTCCTCCTATCTCCTTCAATCACTCTCGCTAACCTCAGATGTTTCTTTATTTTCAGCTTCCATCTGTTTTCCTTCAACATTGAACTCTCTTTGTCACTCATTCTTATTGGAGATGAAATAAACAGCTTTTCCAAAGCTTAAGAAAAGTTCTCAAATGCCTACTTGGTAACTTTTCTGCATTGCCTATCACCCCAATATCTGGAAATATATGTGCCAAATTTTTAATCCATTAAAAAATCATCAAAAGAGACTTTAAAAATGAATGATTTGGCCCAAGGTATAGCACCTTTTCTAGTCATCTGTTCTCCCTTTAAAACCTTTGAAAGATGAAAATATTTTCATTTCCATGACAGATAAAGAACTTCTGTTTCAATTCCTCCAGCTCCCCCAGTCTCCTCAGTTAGTATAATCAGATTGTCACTCATTAGATTAAGGGACAGCACAACCCTGAAGCAGGGGCATGACTCACATGACCTCCCTGGTCCCTTTCAGTTCATTCATATGAAATAAGGGAAGCAAAATTGGCAGCAGTCCCAACCTACGCAATGCTTGCCCCAGGAGAGCCCCTGAGGACCAGGCAGACTCCAGTGTGGGCACAGTAGATATTTTCCCAAAGTAGACAGAATGCCAAACCCTGGCATAGTGACTGATGTGGGAGGCCTAGAGACAAGGAGGTGAGCCAGGGCCCACACTCCCTGCTCTTCCCCAAATTCAGTTTCCTCAGCCCAGGTCCCTCCTCTTGAGCTTCTGATTTCCAAAGTTCCTAGTGTTCACCTAAGACCAGATATCTATTGTCAAGGCTGGTGTTTCTCAAACTTGAAAGAGCCTTGAGGGCTTGTTAAAAATGCAGATTCTGATTCAGTAGGTTTAGGTTGGGAGCTAAGATTCTACATTTTCAACAAGCTCCCAGATGACACCCATGCTACAGGTGCGTGGACCACACTTTGAAGATCAAGCACCCGGATGACTGTAGCCATTTCTATAAGAATTTCCTAGGAAGAGTCCATCCATCCATCTCCATCTATCTATGCATCCTCCAGACAGCAATGAGAATCATATCTCATACCTTTCTGATTCAGGAATCTCCCTCCATGGCACAATACAGAATACAAGCCTGGCTCATAAATTCCTCCTTAAATGTGACAAAACATTCCTCACAAGAGCCTCATTCTTTCATCACTCTAAGTGTCCATGCAGCCTAGAATTACTGTCTCATTTCTTTTCCAGCTTGACTATCCTCCTTTTGTTTCCCAACTTGCTCTAGAGGCATGCTCCTCCAGGAAGCATCTCTTGACTGACATTTCTCTCCCAGTTTCTACTTACATCTTCCACTTCCACAGTAATGATGTCTATTTACTAAACCCTCCTATTTCATTCCTAGTCTTTCTCCCCATTTTGGATGTGAATTCTTTCTCCCCAGAGAATCTTTGATGCTCTCACAAAGTTTTTACACCTGTCTATCAAAAAAGCCTCTAAAGGAGTTGGCAAGTATTTGAGTAAACCTGCCTCTGGCAGGTTTCCCTGGTGTCACCTACTCCTTGCTGGGAGTATCAGCAGTTCCGCAAGTAAGAGAGTCGCTTCCCATCTCTCCATCCCAGGGCAGGTCCCTCACATAAATACAATAGAAAAACACTGGTCCTTCTATACCAAAGCGTATAGCTCTGGCTGCTTCAGGAAAGATGTCTGTTGTGCCCACGCTGGAGCCAGTCTAGTCTTCAGGGATTCCCTGAAGTCAAGTACAGTGGGTTGGGCCTTTTATCAATCTCTTTACTTCCTGCTCCTCCCCAAATTACATGGGACTTGATAGAGAGGAACCAAGGGAGGTCTTTCAGGCATTCTCCTGCCCCAGGGTTGAATTACACCTCAACACTCTTTAAATGAACACTATTCTCACCATTGAGTCTAGAGGAAGGAGAGAAGCGTGTCCCTGCCCTGAACAAGATTTCACTATGATGGAATAGACAGGAGAGTCATCAGGACTCAGGCATAGCCTAACAAAGACCAAATGAAAAGCAGCTGGGGCCAGTTCTAGACACCAGAAGGATGGGGGGAGATGCTGTTTCTTAAAGAAGTCTCCTAGAACTTTGTTTTAAAGGAGTTTTAGAAGACAGTATAGTCTGAAAGGAAGGAGAATCTTTTTTATGGAAGTATAGTTGATTTGCAGTGTTGTGTCAATCTCTGCTGAGTCACAGCAAAGTGATTCAGTTTCATATATGTGTGTGTGTGTGTGTGTGTGTGTGTGTGCCCTTTTTTAAAATATTCTTTTCCATTATGGTTTATTCCAGGATACTGAATATACATGCTATACATCGTGCGATACGTCAGGCCTTGTTGTTCATCCATTCCAAATGTACTAGTTCACACCTACCAACACTGAATTCCCAGGCCATCCCTCTCCGTTCCCCACTCTACTCTGACAACCACAAGTTGATCTCTATGCTTGTGAGTCTGTTTCTGTATGTATGTAGACAGGTTCTTCTGTGCCATACTTTAGGCTCCACATAATATGGTACTTGGCTTTCTCTTTCTGACTTACTTCACCTAGAATGGTAGTCTCTAGTTGCATCCATGTTGCTGCAAATGACATTGGTTCATTCTTTTTTTCATGGCTGAGTAATATTCCATTGTACAAATATACCACATCTTCCTTATCCATGCATCTGTTGAGGGACATTTGGCTTTTTTCCATGTTTCGGCTATTATGAATAGTGCTGCTATGAACATAGGGGTACACAATCTTCTTGAATTATAGCTCTGTCTGGATATCTGCCCAGAAGTGCGGTTGTTGGATCATATGGTAACTATTTGTAGTTTTCTGAGGAACCTCCATACTGTTTTATTTTTTTAATATAAATTTATTTATTTTAATTGGAGGCTAATTACTTTACCATATTGTATTGGTTTTGCCATACCATACTGTTTTCTATAGTGGCTACACCTACATACATCCTCATCAACAGTGTAGGAGTCTCCTTTTAAAGGAGACTCTTTATACCAAAGAAATGTACAAGGTTCAATTCAATTAAATAGGAATTTATCAAATGTTCATTATGTATCAGACACCTAGCTGGATGCTGTGCAAGAGTGAACAAGATTCAGTCCTCACCAGTGATCTACAATCTAGGGACAAACTCAAGAAAATAAAGACACACAAATAATCATTGTGTTTTAATCGAGGTGCTCTATTAAGTGAAGCTAGTGGGGCCTCCCTGGTGGTGCTAGCAGTAAAGAATCTGCCTGTCAACGAAGGAGATGCAAGAGACAGTTTCAGTCCCTGAGTCGGGAAGATCGCCTGGAGCAAATGGCAACCCACTCCAGTATTATTGCTTGGAGAATCCCATGGACAGAGGAGGCTGGTGGGCTAAGTTCATAGGGTCACAAAGAGTCAGACATGACTAAGCAAAGCATTTGAAAGGAGCCTTTGTTTCATTCACTTCATCTTTATAGGTGGAAAGGCTTCAGTGGGAGCTTTGATTTTCAGAGTGTGATTCCTAGACCAGCAGCATCAGCATCAGTCAGAAACTTATTAGAAATTCAAATTTGGGTCCCATTCAGACTCTTCTAAGTTTGAAACACTGGGGGTGGAGCCCAGTAATCTGTTTCAACAAGCCCTCTAGGTGATGCCGATAACCCTCGAAGTTTGAGAACCACTGGGCAGAGTAATATTCCTAGCCTGTCTCCCCACGCCTCACCGTGGTCCCTTTGATTTGAAGAGACAGCACTGAGCGTGCACAGCTCAGCCTCTTCCAGGCTTTCTGCTGGTGTTTTGCTCTTTCCCCAGAGTCAGCCTGCCCACAGGACACACGCACTCCAACCTACTCAGACACAAGAAAATCTAATAAAAGTAGGCTCTATCCTAGGGGAAGGCAGCTGCCTGTTCAGCACTACCTATAATGAAAAGTAAGTCTGTCTAATTTAGTGATCACTGTTAGCAAGCGAATTTGCCTGCAGATCTAAAGTTGACTGTTTAATTTTCGGTCTCTACTTCTCAATTAATCAATTAGTTCCAAATACAGGAGGGGAGAATGGGTTATTTATTGTACCTTTAAAACGCCAACAATGGGTTATAGTGAAAAGCAGGCAGGATACAAGTTCAGATTGCTTGTAGTAGAGACCTAGTTTAGAGAGTGAGGGCAGAAGAACCAGAGAAAATCCACCACCTGTCTCTCATGTTAAAGAAGCAAAGCACTAAAGGAACTGAGTGGCTTGCTCAAGGTCATATTGTCTGTTAGTGCAAACAAGACTAGAACCCAGCATACACGGCTCTCAGCTGTACACTTTCTGAGTAGAACAGAACAGAAACTTTAAGAGTGTAGATATCACCAAACAAAAGAATCCACCTCCAGGGCTTCCCTGATGGTCCAGTGGTTAAGAATCTGCCTGTCAATGCAGGGGACACAGCTTTGATCCCCGGTCCAGAAAGATCCCACACGCCTCAGGGCAACTAAGCCAGTGCACCACAGCTACTGTGCCCACAGCTGGAACTACTGAAGCCCAAGTGCCTAGAGCCTGTGGTCCGCAACAAGAGAAGCCACTGCAACGAGAAGCCTGTGCACCGCAACGAAGAGTAGCCCCCACTCACTGCAACTAGAGAACTAGAGAAAGTCCGCACGCAGCAGCGAAGACCTAGCACGCCAAAAGCAAACAAATCAATCTTTTTAAAAACAGAAAAGAAGCACCAACCCCAGAATTTTCAGCATGGGGAGTGGGTTCAAAGCCAAAGTGCTTGGTGCTCACAGGAAACCTCTGGCTCCAATGCGTCTATGCACCGTCCCCATTCACTTCAGCCAAGGCTCAGGCTGCACAGCCTGCTCAGTGCGTTCTGAAACTCCTTCCATCTCCCGCACTTCTCCTAGCGTTAGCCTCTCTGCCAAGAATTCTCCCCTGCCCCCCGTGTGTGGTGAAATCTTATCCATCCTCCAAGAGCCAGCTCCCAGCGCCATCCTCTACAAAGTCTTCTCTGATTTCACCAATCATCCCTCGCCACTGTGCCAGCCCAAAAGCATCCTCCTCCACCCTGAATTCTCGAGATGCTTTATTTATATATAACTTATGACACTTGTCACTTTCTCCCTTGTGCTGCAGTCTGCTTCATCCCTTGCATCAAAATATAAGTTCCTTAAGAGGAGGGGCCGTGTTTCATCTTATATGGGCTGTCCTTCCATAAAGCCTAAGATGTGTGCTTAGTAATATTTACTGAATCTATTATTCAATCAACCAACCCAAACTCAAAAGTTAGATGTCACCTGTTGCAGCCCAGATATCACAGAAACTGACACCAAAGAATGCCATCGCAAAATCAACCCTGCTTTCCCTCCGAAAAAGTGCCAAATACCTCCCAACATTCTGCTTTTTTACGCACCACATGACATAATCCCATTTGGGTTTGTCTAACTCATGTAGCTTCATGTACTAATTAAGCTGTAAGACACAACAGGGCATGAATTTATTGTGCAATAACTCACATGCGGGATGTTTGCGCAGTGCTTAGGCGTGAGTTATGACACATTAATTCACGGCCTAGAGGGCCTCATTGCAATTACAGAACCATTTTTAAAATAGCATCTGGATTTAAAATACAAATATTGGTCCCCCCCAACCTGAAAACCCTTAGTCCCAGAAATGAGCTAGCCAAGGTCAGAGGTTACTTTGGCTCCCTCTCTCCTGGTTCTGTGTTATCCATTTATCTGTACTAATGACAAAGGGTGCACAGTCCAACCCTGCACTTTACTCACATAGAAGTGCCAGGAAAAGAGAGGAAGAGGGGAAAGGGAGTAGGGACTTCCTAACCACCTGCAGAAACAGGAGAAACTGGCTATTGGGTAAGAAAACACGAAAGTAATGGATGCAGCAGTCAACCAGGGGTCCATTACTGAGAAAGGAGAAAAGCCAGAAAGGACATTTTGTGAATTCTGACGTTCAATAAACTTCACCCAAAGCAAGCAGGCAAAATTCACTACCACTTTTTTATGTCCACTGTTAGGAGAATGTGATGGGTAGGGAAAGAAGAAATAAGTCACCTGGATTAGCAGCTGACAACTGAAAACAATTCCTTCTGTCTGCTCTCTCCCCAGGGTTCTGGGAGAAAAGGTGAGCTCACTTCTGTAGACAACTCTACTCGCTGGCCACACTGTGCTCTATAAACACCCCATCTGTGATGTCAGCCACCAGCCACCTGGAGAATCTCCCCTGCTCCATGAGTTTGTATTAAAACACTCACTTATAACTCCCTATTAATTTTTCACGAGGAGTTATTTTTAACTCACTCAAACCATTGTCTGGATGTGCCAAATAGATTTTCTTAATGAACAAGCCTGGCATGTGGTTCCTCCTTCCCTCGACCCCCCTGCTGCTATTCAAATGGTCCCCTCCTCACAGGGAGCAAGGCTTCAGATGAGCAATTCACAGCGATGCCCCGGAAATGGGGAGCACAGAACAGAAAGAACCCCATGGAGCAGCCCACACCATCCTCCCTATTCAGGCATTGGTTTTGAGAGGATTTCAGGAAATGTTGTCAGACGTTTTTAAAGACAGGAAGATCAAGTCAACATTGAAAAGCCTTCTTGATAGATCATCCAAGGGGACCTTCAGGTTATTGTATCAGACCTTCCCTCTACAAATCCCTCCAGACTACCTTTTTTGCCCCTCACCAGTCCCGATATTATAATTTACTCACAAGCAAGAGAAGTAAAGCGAGTCGATTCTTAACTCATAAACCCTTTCTAAACTATAAATNCCCTATTAATTTTTCACGAGGAGTTATTTTTAACTCACTCAAACCATTGTCTGGATGTGCCAAATAGATTTTCTTAATGAACAAGCCTGGCATGTGGTTCCTCCTTCCCTCGACCCCCCTGCTGCTATTCAAATGGTCCCCTCCTCACAGGGAGCAAGGCTTCAGATGAGCAATTCACAGCGATGCCCCGGAAATGGGGAGCACAGAACAGAAAGAACCCCATGGAGCAGCCCACACCATCCTCCCTATTCAGGCATTGGTTTTGAGAGGATTTCAGGAAATGTTGTCAGACGTTTTTAAAGACAGGAAGATCAAGTCAACATTGAAAAGCCTTCTCGATAGATCATCCAAGGGGACCTTCAGGTTATTGTATCAGACCTTCCCTCTACAAATCCCTCCAGACTACCTTTTTTGCCCCTCACCAGTCCCGATATTATAATTTACTCACAAGCAAGAGAAGTAAAGCGAGTCGATTCTTAACTCATAAACCCTTTCTAAACTATAAATTTGATTGAGCTGTCCCCCATCACCACCACTGTCACCAACACCACCACCATTAACACAACCATCACCAACACAACACCAGCTTAAAACCCTTCAGTGGTTCCCCACTGCTCTCAGGGTAAAACCTCAACTTCTTAGCTCCGTGCTTACTTTCTTCACAACCTGACCCATGCTTATTTCTCTAGCCTGATCCCCTTTCCAGCACCTGCTCTGGCAGCCCAGTTCTAGACTCATCCTGCTTCCTTGCCTTTGATGCTTTCTTGGCCCCCTTCGCTTGCCCGACTCCTACTTATCAATTCCCGCTCAAAAATTCCTTCCTCAGGGAGCTTTCCCTGACTCTTAGGCTGAAATAAGTGGCCCTTCCTCCATATTTTCACAGCACCTGTGTTTTTCCCATTTGCCATTTATCATAACACATCACAATGCCAGTTTAGCTATCTGTCTCCTCCACTAGAGTGTGAGTTAGGCGCTCGATAAATAGGTGTTAAGCAAATATACAGAGAAGAGAAACCCTCAAAGAACCATAATCCAGAATTCCCATTTACTTGACTTTGAGATACATACTTTGTAGCCAAGCAACCTTTATAAATCTGACGCAGGTAAATTATAAATGGTATTACATTCCTTGTAGAAGGCTATCAAAATGAAAAGTGTGAAGGCAAAACCAACTGTGATAAAACCTTGACCACAGATAATTCACGGCATGTAGAAGCCACACAGAGGTGATAAACAACTGTTTGCCTTTAGGGATACTCGTTTGAGAAGTATCAAGCTGCCTCAGGTTACAGAGAACCAACCACCCATGCCCAATTAGAGAACCTCTACTTTTTTAAAAATATCATGCTCAGCCCCAAAATCTAGGCAGGACACCCCCTAAGCCAGAGGGTCTCACTTTGAGAGGCAGAGGAGTCATAGTGAAGACATCTGTGGACCATTTTCAGACTCCATATCCTTACCCTGTGGAGATTCTTTTCCAACTAGACCCTTACTTTCCACGACTGCCTGAAGCCACCCCAAATGACAACCGTACTAAATTTAAAAGAGAAGAGATTCTAAAATCACCCTTCAGGGATGTCCCCAGCTGTCCAGTTGTTAAGATTTCACCTTCCAATGCAGCGGCTGTGGGTTCGATCCTTGGTCAGGCAAGGATCCCACATGACTTGTGGCCAAAAAACCAAACCAAAACAGAAGCGGTATTGTAACAAATTCAATAAAGACCTTAAAAATAGCCCACATAAAAAAAAATCTTTTAAAAAATTATCCTTCACAGGAAAACAACAGAGTTTAGTAGTTAAGAGTAAAAAGCTCTGAAGGTAGATGGCTTAAGTTCAAATATTAACTCAGTCTCATAGCTGAGTGACTCTGGACAAATTACTTAACCTCTCTGTGCTTTAATTTCCACAAATAGGAGTAAAGGTAAATACCTTCTAGGGTTGTTGTGAGGATTAAGTGAAAGAATGCTTGCAAAGTACTTGGCTCAGGGCCTAGAAAATGTACTTAATATAATTTACCTAATATTTAATATTAAAATCTGATCCAAAGCCCCCAAACTTTGACTATCAATTAGTCTTTATAAACGTGTAGCCTCAAAGTCATCCACTAAAGCCTGAGCCTCTTAGCTAGCCCTCATGAGAAACGAAAGCAGTCTTATTCCACATAATTTGCCTTGAAGGTCTAAGGACTTGTATTAGACACCTTCACCCATGCTGGTGCTGAACACTTCAGGGGTTCCTAGGCTGCTCGAGTTATATCAGGCACTGTAAAAATGNCATCCACTAAAGCCTGAGCCTCTTAGCTAGCCCTCATGAGAAACGAAAGCAGTCTTATTCCACATAATTTGCCTTGAAGGTCTAAGGACTTGTATTAGACACCTTCACCCATGCTGGTGCTGAACACTTCAGGGTCCTAGGCTGCTCGAGTTATATCAGGCACTGTAAAAATGCCAGGCTTGGGACTTCCCTGGTGGTCCAGTGGTTAAGACTCTGTGCTTCCAAGGCAGGGGCATAGGGTCAACCCCTGGTCAGGGAACAAAGATCCCACATGCTGTGTTGCGCAGTCAAAAAAAAAAAAAAAGCCAGATTCAAATACAATAACAAAAATAATTATGATGATGGCTGACACTTATGAACCTTTACTATTGCTCTATGTTAAGCATTTTGCCTCTACTTCCTCCCAACAACCCTAACATACGAGTCTTGTTATTGTCTCCATTTTCCCTGTTAGGAAACTGAGACTTAGATGAATAAAAAAAAAAAAAAACTGTACAAACCACAGACAGGAAATGATAGAATCAGGATCAGAACAAAAAGTATCTGATGCCAAAACTCAGCCATCCTGCCCTCCTTCCCTATGGCTACTGTGAACAGCTTTCCATTTGACACCCCAGTTCCTAAAATGGGCAGAGACTGAAAGAAAGGCCACAATTCCCTTCTAGTGGTTCCTTGAATGTTACGAATTTTGTCTTCTGTCCAGGTAGCCCAGAAGAGGAAGATACCATGAATAGTAATAATAGTAGTAGTAGTATTGTCTATGGATGCCGCATCTTATTTCTAGAAGAGGCACTACTGGCTACCATAGCTGTAAAAGCAAAGACCATTATGTCAAAAATTCTTCATGTGGGCCCTGGCTCTTCTACTTGACTATATAAACTTGGGTAGCTTACTTAATCTCCCTAGACCTCAGATTCTTTATCCATAAAATGGGAATGATAATAACCCTTACCTTACTGAACCAATTTGAGAATTAAATGAGAAGATACAAATTTTCACTCACTGCTGGTGGGAGTGCAACTGAGACCACCATCCTGAAGCACAATCTTAGTGGAATTAAATATGCACCTACTCTCCGACCCAACAATCCTGCTCTGAGGTACATACCCAAGGAAATTGTCTCCAGAGTCCATGAAGAGGCCCATATGAAGGCAGTCATCACAGCACTGCTTGCTGTAGGAAGAAGCTGGAGGCAACCCAAGAATCTATTACTAGAGGAACATATAAGTAAAATGTACTGTATGGGTGCAATGGTATATTAAACAGCAATCAAAGATAATGAAGTAGATTTACCCACAGCAGTATGGGGAGAAACAATGTTAAGTGGGAAAAGTAAAAAGCAGGATGAGGTATACAGCACAATATCGTTTATACACAGTTAAAAAGCCAAAATAACACTCTATATTTATAAGGATAGACATATATCTGCTAAAACTGTTCAGATCATATCATTCCTCTGCTCAAAACCTTTCACTGGTTTCCCTTAATATTCAGAATATAAGGGCTTCCCTTGTGGCTCAGCTGGTAAAGAATCCTCCTGCAATGTGGGAGATCTGGGTTCAATCCCTGGGTAGGGAAGATCCCCCTGGAGAAGGGAAAGGCGACCCACTCCAGTACTCTGGCCTGGAGAATTCCATGGACTGTATAGTCCATGGGGTCACAAAGAGCTGGACATGACTGATCGACTTTCACTTTCAGATTATAAAGTCTGTGGGCTTCCCTGGTAGCTCAGACAGTAAAGAATCTGCTTGCAATGCAGGAGACCCAGGTTCCCAACCCAGGGAAGATCCCCTGGAGAAGGAAATGGCAACCTACGCCAGTATTCTTGGCCAGAGAATCCCATGGACAGAGGAGCCTGGAGGGCTATAGTCCATGGGGTCACAAAGAGTTGGACACGACTAAGCGACTAACACATACACACATATAAAATCTGTACTAACACACACACATACACACACACAGTCTGTACTTCCAATGGCCTGCAAATCTCCTACATTATTTTGCTGCTGACCCAGCTATCTCTCAGTCTTGTTTTTCTCTCTTCTCACTCATTTTGCTCTGTCCCCTTGCCTCCTACCATTCTGGCCCCCTAACACACCAGGCAAGATTCTACTTCAGGGCCTTTGCACTTGCTGTTTCCTATGACAGACCATTCTTACCCCAGGCATCCATATGGTTGTTCCCTTACCTACATTTGGTGAAACATCACCTTTTTAGTAAGGCCCTTCTTAATCACCCTATATAAAACTTTAATCTGCTCACAGCCACCCACAACCCACTTTATCCCCTTCCCTTTTTGTTCCATAGCACTTATCACTCTTTAAGTTACTATATGTTATTTAATTTGTTCATGATTTGTCTAACTCCACTAGAATGTAAGCTCCACAAAGGAAAGAATTTTGTATAGTTTTGTTCATGACTATCCCCAGCACCTGCAACTGCCTGACACGTAGTCAGCACTGTACATTTGTAGAATGGGTGAATATATCTAAATAAACATATAGAGCATGGATTGGAAGAGGGTTTATGAAACACACTAAAGCAGGTGCTTGCTGTTTTCATTCTGTCTGCCCTCTGATAGAAGAGGATATGGGGTTTCTGGAAGCTTCCTGGTAGGAGGGTGTGGCTGTGGGTAAAACTTGGTCTTGCTCTAGTAGGCAAAGCCATGTTCAGTAAAACTTTAACCCAATTTTCTGCTGATGGGTGGGGCCAAACTATGGTAGAGGTAATGGAAGTAATGGTGACCTCCTTCAAAAGGACTTAGGCCAGCATGCTGTGCCTCCCAGGACTGCTGTAATCAGTACCCCTGACCCTGAGGCAGGCCGCAATTGACCCACGCCTCCACCGGAGACTGCTGGGCACTCACAGCAAGTCTGGCTCAGTCTCTTGTGGGGTCACTGCTTCTTCTTCCTGGGTCCTGGTGTGCACAAGGTTTTGTTTGTGCCCTCCAAGAGCCTGTTTCTCTGGGGGTTCTCAGTCCTTTTGCTGGCTCCCCAGGTTGGGATATTTATTGCGGGCCCTAGAACTTTTGCAACAGTGCAAGAACTTCTTTGGTATAATTGTTCCCCAGTTTATGGATCGTCTACTCAGCAGCTCTATAGTGGAACTAATGGTGACCTCCTCCAAGAGGATTTATGCCATAGGTCCCAACCCCCAGGTCTGCTGCAGTCAGAGCCCCTGTCCCTGCAGCAGGTCCTTGCTGAACTGCGCCTTCGCAGGACGCACTCAGACACTCAAAGGCAGGTCTGGCTCAGTCTCTTGTGGAGTCACTGCTCCTTTCTTGGGTCCCAGTGTGGTCAAGGTTTGCCCTCCAAGCATCTCTGGATGGTCTGAGATTTGATTCTAAACACGATTGTGCCCTTCCTACCATCTTGTTGGTGCTTCTTTGCCCTTGGACACGGGGTATCTTTTTTTGGTGGGATCCAAGATTCTTCTTGAAAGAAAAGCTATGACAAACCTAGAGAACATATTAAGAAGCAGAGATATCACTTTGCTGACAAAGGTCTATATAGTCAAAGCTATGGTTTTTCCAGTAGTCATGTACAGATGTGAGATTTGGGCCATGAAGAAGGCTGAGTGCTGAAGAATTGATGCTTTTGAACTGTGGTGTTGGAGAAGACTCTTGAGAGTCCCTTGGACCACAAGATCAAACCAATCAATCCTAAAAGAAATCAACCCTGAATATTCACTGGAAGGACTGATGCTGAAGCTGAACTCCAATACTTTGGCCACCTGATGCGAAGATTCAGTTCACTGAAAAATACCCTGATACTGGGAAAGATTGAAGGCAAAAGGAGAAGGGGGTGGCAGAGGACGAGATGATTAGTCAGATAGCATCACTAACTCAATGGACATGCATTTGAGCAAGCTCCAGGAGAAGGTGAAGGACAGGGAACCCTGGCATATTGTAGTGCAAGGGGTCGCCAAGAGTCCGACACGACAGAGCCACTGAATAGCAACAAAAGCAGGTGCCTCCAGGAAGGAAGAGAAACGAGAGTAGACATGAGGGAGGAAAAGGGAAAACAGAATGAATTGGAAAGGGGCCTGACACAAATGGATGATGCTAATTTGCCATGAACTGGAGGGAGGTGACTGACTCAATTCTATGCCCTTGAGGGTCAATAAAGGAAATGAATGAGAGGATGCAGTGAGAGTACCTGGTGCAGAGCCTGATGAATGGCAGCTATGCAGCTGATAAAAACTGAAGCGGACTCAGAATCCTGTAGGTGTCAGGATGTGGCGTGTACAAAGAAGGAATACCAGCTAGAAAGAAGGGGGAAAAGTAGCACCCCTCCTACTAGCACCCTGGGTACCCCTTTCCCTTCTCCCAGTTTCTCTTTCTCTTTCCATCTACTTCACCTGACTTGGAGGCTCCAGCCATTGGCACTAAGGATGCTTTTATCCCATTTCTGTCTGGGGAACTATGCTCAGTCACCTACCTCTCAACAAAGAGGAGAACAGTGGTTCTTAACAATTTTTGAATCACAGGCCCCTTGGAGGCCACTCACCTCAGAAAGATGTCACACACTCCTCTGAAGTGCATCCATGAACCTGAGCAGCAGCCCAGAGAAGGAACCTCTAAATGGCAGGTTGGGAGGTGGACAAGATTTTGCTCATCTCTGTTTTCCTCAACTTTGTTACTCAGGGCGGTCCTTGGGCCCCTCCCTCTTTTACTGAAGATGAGTGAAAATAGACCTGCAGATGAAGTATGAAGATACCAGGGAGGCAACCTGAAGAACAAAACAAATGGGAAACTATTATGTATAAAATGGGCTTCCCAGGTGGCGCTAGTGGTAAAGAACTCTCCTGCAACACAGTTCGATCCCTGGGTGGGGAAGATCCCCTGGAGTGGGGCATGGCAACCCACTCCGGTAATTCTTGCCTGGAAAATCCCATGGACAGAGAAGCCTGGCGGGCTATAGTCCATAGGGTCACAGTCGGACACGACTGAAGTGATTTAACATTCATGCACATATGTATAAAATGAGCTACAAAGATATATTGTACGTGAAATATAGCCAATATTTTATAATAAATATAAGTGGAGTATAAGCTTTAAAAATTTGAATCACTATATTGTACACCTGTAACTTATAATATTGTACAGCAACTATACTTCAATAAAAAATGGGAGTTAAACAATCATATTTTATCACTCAAACAGAAGCAGGTAGAACAAACAAATAACCAACCCTACAGAAGAAAAAACATGCTTTTTTAGAGGAATCCTGAGAAATCCTACCTTCAAGCCATCCTATAACAATAAGGAGAAACATCTTCCTCAAATGCAATGTTCAGAAATCCTCTTTCCTTGCGAATAATCTGCAAATAGTCTAATTATTTCAAATATTCCAATAATCTGGAATTCAGTTCAGACTCTTCAACTTTAGCTGTCAAACCCTTCCCTGATTCTACCTCCTCCCCACCCTCAGGCCCATTATTTCATTCCTAAAACTCAGCTCCTCACCTCTTGACTTACACTCCATACAATGAGACCTCAGCCTGTGGGGGTGACTCACTCTGTCCAGGATGCCCTCCACACGCCTTTCTAACCAGTCTTGACCTTAAAGATCTTCTTAACCCTACTCTACAATCTTCCCCACTATCCTAGAAAGCCCTTTCTAAATCATTCTGAACTGTGGTGTTGGAGAAGACTCTTGAGAGTCCCTTGGACTGTTCGGAAGGACTGATGGTGAAGCTGAAACTCCAATACTTTGGCCACCTGATGCAAAGAATTGACACTGGAAAAGACCCTGATGCTGGGAAAGATTGAAGGCAGGAGGAGAAGTGGAGGACAGAGGATGAGATGGTTGGATGACTCGATGGACATGAGTTTGGGCAGGCTCCGAGAGTTGGTGGTAGACAGGGAGGCCTGGCGTGCTGCAGTCCATGGGGTTGCAAATAGTCAGACATGACTGAGCAACTGAACTGAACTGAACTGAAACCATTCTGATTCCCCAATCTCCAACCTTCCTCCCCAGTTCACTGGCACTGAGAGCTCACCCTGATGCTCAGCTGAAATCAATTTTCTCTTCTGTCTAGTGGAGTCCTGGGTGTGGCCCTTAGATTCCCTTATAGTCTAAAAGCTCCCAAAGGGCCTCCTCCTTCTGAATTCCACATTCTCATCCCCAAACCTCTCTACCCAGGATATGGATCTGCTCACTATTGTACCAGGCAACAAAAAGGGGAATTTAGGGCAGAGAAATGAATATATAGATGTATCGATTGACTACTAAGTCTTAAGATTACTAGAAGTAGGAAAAAAAAATTTTTAAGAGAGAAAAAGGGCCAGACAGAGGTGGAAACAAGAGTCTAGAACATGCCTGATCATCTATTTCAGGAGTATTTCCTAAGTATATTTCCTAATGAAGGCCCTGGGCCTGTGAAGTTCAGTTTAATTAGAAAAGTCCCTCCCAAAGGAGGTGCTTGGCACAGGGGAAGTGCTTAAAGAAATGCAGAGAGAGGCCAGGGAGCAGAAAGCCAGCTTGTGTGAATTCCACAATGCCCCTGGCTCCCTCCTTCCCTCTCCTTCCCCCCCTGCCCCACCCTCCAACGCTGCCACCACCCCACCCCCACACACACCCCGCTGCTCGGCTTCCCTGTGTTTCAGCCTCTGAGATCATTCCAAACTCCAAAACAAAAGTTCCATCCCAAGTAGCCAAGAAAATTCCTGTCAAATCCAACAATCCACCCACTAAATTGCAGGCTGTCCTCCTTTCCCAGCCAACCCCACCCACTTTGCTTCGTCCTGGAGGTCACTGTGTTCACCCTTCTGTCTCTAAGAAGGGCACTGCCCTTCCTCTGGACCTTTCCTTTTCAAAACATTTGTCCCAGGCAGTAAGTCCCACTGGCTCCCTTTGGTTGAGTGTTAAGAATACTGCCAGTCAGGAAGTTTGTCCTCGTGGCTCCTGCTGAATAGCTTCAAATGTAGTTTGGATCTGAGTTGCTTTGCTAGAAATTTGATAAAGACTTGAGAGAGGAAGGCTAATTAGGTTATTAATTATTTCCAGGTCTCAAAGTGTCAAAGAAGTGAACTTTAAATGTCACATTTTCAGAGATTACATCAATCCTCTGTAGGCTAGTATAGCTCCTTTTCTTATTTATTCATATTTTTTCCGGCCACACTGCACAGCATGTGGGATCTTAGTTCCCTGGCCAGGGATTGAACCCGGGCCCCTTGCATTGGGGGCTTGTCTTAACCACTGGACCACCAGGGAAGTCTCAAAACTTCTTTTCTGATTCCAACTCTATGAGTTCTCTTATCCACCTTAAAATTTCCAGAGAATGAAAACTCCCAGAACCAATCAAACCAGTGTCTCCCAACAAACAAACATAAAGTTTCTGGATATCTGGGTTTCCCCCAGAGTTTCCAGAGTCCTAACTTGAACATCCTTACAACTCTGGTAGGGGACAGTCAGGAATTGAAGAGCAGAGACCTTGAGTTCAGGGTGAGAACTTTAAATAATCATGAGTGTGCTGTATGTAGCAGACCAGGGCTTCCCAGGTGGCGCTAGTGGTATAGCATCCGCCTGCCAATACAGGAGATGCAAGAGACCGGGTTCAATCTCTGGGGTCAGAAAGATCCCCGAAATCACGTTCTCGCCTGGAGAATTCCATGGACAGAGGAGCCTGGCAGGCTACAGTCCATGGGGTCCCAAATAGTCAGACACGACTAAGTGACCAACACTTTCTCTTTCATGTAGTAGACCAACACTTCCAAACTGAGAACAGCTGAGAATACATTTATGAGAGTAAATAGGGCAAAAGCCACTATGAAAACTCGTCCAAATCTCATATCCAGGGTTAGAAGAAAGTAGCTGATCAAGCCAAATGAAAAATGAAGTCTTTCCATTTCTTTTCTGTTTCGCCTGCTCTGTCTCTAGTCATAGCCGAGGTCATTCATTCATCCGACAGCTACTTACTGGCCCCCAAGTATTCAACACTGCAGACACAGCAAAGAAACCACAGAATCCCTCCACTCAAGCTGTTTACATTCCTGCAGGGGGAAGCAGACAGTAAACAAATAATTGAAAAGAATATATTGGGTTATATATACCCAGCCTAATACCTTGTGTTGGATTGCAATCAGTGCTGCCGAGAAAAGCGAGGCAAGAAAAGGTTAGGGTCGAAATTGCAACATTAAAATGGGTAGTCCAAAAAGGCTCCACTGAGAAGATGACATTTCACTGACTACAGAAGCAGGTGAGAGAACAAACCACAATGCAGACCTCAGAGAAGAGCAAGTACAAAGACTCTGGCCATTTTTAGATGATTTTTTATTATGGTAAAATATATATAACATAGGGCTTTCCTGGCGGCTCAGAAGTAAAGAATCCACCTGCAAAATGAAGGAGATCTGAATTCTATCCCTAGATTGGGAAGATTCCCTCCAGATCCCCTGGAGAATGGCTGCCCATGCCAGTTTTCTTGCCTGGAAAATTCCACGGACAGAGGAGCCTAGTGGGCTACAGTCCACAGGGACACAGAGTTGGATATGAATGAGTGACTAAGACTTTCACTTTCGTACATAACATAAAATTTATCATTTGAGCCTTTTTTCAGTGTACAGGTCTATGGCATTAAGTCTATTCACACTGTTGCGCCATCTTCACCATCATCCATCTCCATAGTTTTTCATCTTCCGAAACTGAAATTCTGTACCCATTAAACGGTAACTCTCCACCTCCTGCTCCCCCAGCCCCTGTCAACCACCATTCTACTTTCTTTCTCTAAGAATTTGACCTTGCTAAGGACCTCATACAAGATGAATGATCCAATAGTGTCTTTCTGTGATGCTTATTTCACTTAGCATAATGTCGGGGTTCATCCATGTCGTAGCATGTACCAGAATGTCCTTCCTTTTTAAGGCTGAATAATATTGCATTGTATGTACATACCACATTTAAAAAATTTATCTGTTGATGGGCGTTTGGGTTGCTTCACCTTTTGACTATCATGCGTAGTGCTGCTATGAACACAGGGGTTCAACTATCTTCTTGAGTCTCTGCTTTCAATTCTTTTTTTAAATATTTATTTGGCTGTGCCGAGTCTTAACTGCAGCTGCTGCTGCTGCTAAGTCGCTTCAGTCGTGTCCGACTCTGTGTGACCCCGTAGACGGCAGCCTATCAGGCTCCTCCGTCTCTGGGATTCTCCAGGCAAGAACACTGGAGTGGGTTGCCATTTCCTTCTCCAATGCATGAGAGTGAAAAGTGAAAGTGAAAGTCGCTCAGTTGTGCCCGAACCTTAGCGACCCCACGGACTGCAGCCCATCAGGCTCCTCTGTCCATGGGAGTTTCCAGGCAAGAGTACTGGAGTGGAGTGCCACTGCCTTCTCCGAATTGCGGCACACAGAATCTATTAGTTGTGTCATGTGGGACCTAGTTCCTTGACAAGGGATTGAACTCAGGCCCCCTACATGGGGGGCACAGAGTCTTAGCCACTAGACCACCAGGGAAGTTCCCCTGCTTTCAGTTCTTTTGAATAGATACCCAGAAGTGGGAATGCTGGATCACGTGGTAATTGTATGTTTAATTTTTTTGAGAACATCATGCCATTTTTCCACAGCGGCTGCCCATTTCACATTTACATCAGCAGTGCACAAAAGTTCCAATTTCTCCACATCCTCAGCAACACTTGTTATTTTCTGTTTTTTTAATAATACCCATCCCAGTGGGTGTAAGGCAGTACTGCCTAGTTTCGAGGAATAACAAGGAGGGGCTGGTGCAGAGTGAGGCAGAAGCAGCAGGGAGTGAGGTAAGAGAGAAAGCAGGAGGCCAGATCCTTCTCGGGCTCAGTAGGGCCTGAGAGTCACTGTGAAGAGTGTGGCTTTTACTCTGGGTGTGATGGGAACCCTAGATAAAGTGACAGTTTCCTAGGTTGACTACTGACTTTCACATTCTTTGAACTGAGTATTTGGCTCTCAGACTAAGGAATAGTTCTCCAGAGTTTGAAAATGAGGCTTGGAGAGAAATTAGATGTCTGGTGCTTCTGACAATGCAATGGGAACTGCACAAGCTGAGATTCTCCCATCTGCCTGTCTTTCGAAGTACCAAAGAAGAGATGTCATCCATCCCTCCGTGGGATATGAACATGGTGGATTGCTTTCATGGAAGTTGTTCCCTTTATGGATAATCTTTAGCCAGGATTCCACCACTTTAAAATCAAATAAGAGTCATCTTCATATCATTCATTCTTTTATATTATCCCCTCCACAACTGTAGATAACCAAGCACTGCCATGGAGAGAAAGGGCACTTTTTTTGGAAGCTGGGAACATTGAGGGCTGCAAAGACAGGGGTGGGTGGATTCCCAGAAAAGGCGCAGGAACAGTGTGAATCAGGCACTCACAACCTTGCAGAATTAAACAGATGAATTCAGTCCCAAGCCCCAGATGCCTCAGGAAGGATTGTCAGAAATGTCTGAGATGATAAGAGCTAGGGAGAGAAAGGGCCCCAAAGGGAAGCCTGAAAACACATTTTTGAGAGGCAAAGAGTACCTCTCATAACCTCGTTCCCCCCAGGCGACAGGGATGAAAGCTTCAACATCAAAATGAGCAGTCCAAAGAGTTATAGATTTTCTCAACAATAAATAATCTGCAGAGAATGGCTGCCTAACCACCATTTATAAATGTTAGAAAATACACACTTGTGTTGGGGCTGGGAAGGGTGGGGGGAATGGAAGGTAGAGAAGGAGAGAATTATGAGGTTGTCCCCTCTGGGAAAGGAGGAGGGACAGAAATCAGTCTTCACCATGGCACTCTTAGGATTCAAATGGGGAGGGAAGTATGGTAAAATCTGGAAACTTAAGTAACTAATTTCTCTCCACAAGAAAACAGGCCATGTACTCCTAGGTTCTGTTGTCTTTCTTTCCATCGGAAACCACCTCATTCATCCTCTCATCTGAACCCAGTGCAATCACCACCCACCACTACCACCCAGGGCAGAGACACCACTGCTTGCCTCACGTCACAGCCTCCAGTTCATTCCCCTTCTCTGTAGTCTCATCACAGAGGTCTTGGATTACCTTTTTTAAGCCCCAAACATTTACGATAAAAGTGGGACAAGGATAGAGGAGAAGGCTGCTCTTTAGCCTCTACTCAAGTAGAAAGATCATGGACCTAAGTGGCAATGAAAGTTTTAGGTCACTCATTAAGCATCTTCTAAACACAAGCCCTGAGAGTCCCTTGGACCGCAAGAAATTCAAACCAGCCAATCCTAAAGGGCATCAACCCTGAATATTCGTTGGAAGGACCGATGCTGAACCTGAAGCTCCAATACTTTGGCCACCTGATGTGAAGAGCCAATTCACTGGAAAAGACCTTGATACTGGAAAAGATTGAAGGCAGAAGGAGAAGGCAACAGAAGATAAGATGGTTGGATGGCATCACCGATTCAGTGAACATGAATTTGGGTAAACTCCTGGAGATGGTAAGGGATAGGAAGACCTGGCATGCTCCTCTCCATGAGGTTGCAAAGAGTCAGACATGACTTAGTAACTGAACAACAACAAACGCCAATCATTGTGCGTGGTATGACAGGCATAGCAGGAGGGAAAAAGACAGTCCTTGCCTACATGGTACCCACCATCTTTAAGTAAAGTTCTTATAACAGACTTGTGGTAGCCAAGAGGGAAGGGGGTGAGGGAAGGCTGGGAGGGGATGAGGGCAGGATGGGTGGGGAGTTTAGGATTAACAGATGCAAACTATCATATTTAGGATGGATAAACAAGGTCCTACTGTATAGCACAAGGAACTCTACTCAATACCCTGTGATAAACCATAATGGAAAATAATATGAAAAAGAATGTATATGGTATAACTGAATCACTTTGCTATAAACAGAAAGTAACACAACATTGTAAATCAACTATACTTCAATACAATTTTTAAAAGAATGTTCTTACATAATGGTGGTGGTAGTTTAGTCGCTAAGTCGTGTCCAACTTTTGCAACACCAATGGACTGTACCCTGCCAGGCTCCTCTGTCCATGGGATTCTCCAGGCAAGAATACTGGGTTGCCATTTCCTTCTCCAGGGGATCTCCCCAACCCAGAAATCGAACCTGGTTTCCTGCATGGCAGGCAGATTCGTTACTGACTGAGCTATGAGGGAAGCTCCTTTCCTATATAATATCCTGCCCAAAATGTGTAACCTGAATCTGACGATGAAAACAATCAGTCCACAAAACACCATTCTGCAAAAAGCTGACTTTTTAAAAAATGTTAATTTATTTAGGCAGTGATTAATGCTGAAAAAGCGTTAGTCACTCAGTCATGTCTGATTCTTTGTAACTCCATGGACTATATCCTCCCAGGCTCCTCTGTCCATGGACTTCTCCAGGCAAGAATACTGGAGTGGGTAGCCAATCTCTTCTCCAGGCAATCTATTTAGGCTGTGCCAGGTCTTAGCTGTGGCATGCAGGGTTTGTTTTTTTGTTTTTTTTTTTTTAGTTGTAGCATGTGGGATCTAGCTCCCTGACTAGGAATCAAACCCTGGCCCCCTGCACTGGGAGTGTAGAGTCTTAGCCACTGGACCACCAGTGAAGTCCCCAGAAAGTTGATTTTCTCCAGAACAATTGACCTGTAATCTTCAAAACTGTCAGTCAACAATTACCAGTTGAGGAACTATGCCAGACTAATAAAGGAGAATAAAGAGACGTGACAATGAAAAGCAATGCATAACCCTGCATTGGACTTGGACTGGGGAGAAACATTTTACAATAAAAAAAATTATTGAACAATTAGCAAAATGTGAATATAGAGTGTATTAGTATTTCGTATATGTGTATATAAAGAAGAGAGAGGATGAAATGTGGCAAAATATGAAAAACTGGTCAAGTATGGTTAAAGGTGAGTGGGTGTTAATTACACTGTTCATGGAAACTTTCCTCTACCTCAAACTAAAAAGTCACAAGGAAATCAAGAAATCATGATTGTAAAGGTTATGAAGTCTCCTTCCCTGAACAACCCTGATAAACAAGCTTGCCATCATTTTTGTTTGGAACAAATCCCACCCAGAACGATCTAGCCCCAGATCACGAACTTAGATCAGAGGGGTGGGTGGGAGGATAGAACTCCTTTGTCTTTGATTTACAACCAAAATTGTCAGCAAGTAAAATTGCCTGGAAAGAAACCACAATCTTGGCTCGTGTCAGTATAGTTATAAAAACTACATACTGTTATTGTCATTTTGTGGGACTAACACAAATTAATAAATCAGGGCCCTAGACTTGAATTCTGTGAGGCATTGGGGGAAGAGTCACAGAAGCTGGAGGCAAAGAAAAATGGTATCTGGAAAAGAGAGACACCAGGCACATGCACAAGAATTACAAAACCCGAAGAGGGAAGTGAGAGAGAACCAGAGTCTTGCTGACCAGCAAGTAATGCACATGTGTAATTTCATCTAACCCTGGAACAACTCAACGAAGTGAGCATTATTATTCCACTTTACAGACAGAGATTACTTTCTCAAGATAATATAGCCAATAAAAAGAAGTGTTGGAATTTAAACTTGGTTCTTCGTAACTTCAAAGCCCATGTTCTTTCTACTGAGCATTCTGCCTCCACAAAGAGTAAAATTAATGGTTATTATTGGATAAATTGAGCCAGTTCTTATTCTAGTGCTCAAGTCAGCCTGTCAAGGTCTCCCCTTTCCTCCTTGACAGNTTTTTTTTTTTTTAGTTGTAGCATGTGGGATCTAGCTCCCTGACTAGGAATCAAACCCTGGCCCCCTGCACTGGGAGTGTAGAGTCTTAGCCACTGGACCACCAGTGAAGTCCCCAGAAAGTTGATTTTCTCCAGAACAATTGACCTGTAATCTTCAAAACTGTCAGTCAACAATTACCAGTTGAGGAACTATGCCAGACTAATAAAGGAGAATAAAGAGACGTGACAATGAAAAGCAATGCATAACCCTGCATTGGACTTGGACTGGGGAGAAACATTTTACAATAAAAAAAATTATTGAACAATTAGCAAAATGTGAATATAGAGTGTATTAGTATTTCGTATATGTGTATATAAAGAAGAGAGAGGATGAAATGTGGCAAAATATGAAAAACTGGTCAAGTATGGTTAAAGGTGAGTGGGTGTTAATTACACTGTTCATGGAAACTTTCCTCTACCTCAAACTAAAAAGTCACAAGGAAATCAAGAAATCATGATTGTAAAGGTTATGAAGTCTCCTTCCCTGAACAACCCTGATAAACAAGCTTGCCATCATTTTTGTTTGGAACAAATCCCACCCAGAACGATCTAGCCCCAGATCACGAACTTAGATCAGAGGGGTGGGTGGGAGGATAGAACTCCTTTGTCTTTGATTTACAACCAAAATTGTCAGCAAGTAAAAGTGCCTGGAAAGAAACCACAACCTTGGCTCGTGTCAGTATAGTTATAAAAACTACATACTGTTATTGTCATTTTGTGGGACTAACACAAATTAATAAATCAGGGCCCTAGACTTGAATTCTGTGAGGCACTGGGGGAAGAGTCACAGAAGCTGGAGGCAAAGAAAAATGGTATCTGGAAAAGAGAGACACCAGGCACATGCACAAGAATTACAAAACTCGAAGAGGGAGATGAGAGAGAACCAGAGTCTTGCTGACCAGCAAGTAATGCACATGTGTAATTTCATCTAACCCTGGAACAACTCAACGAAGTGAGCATTATTATTCCACTTTACAGACAGAGATTACTTTCCCAAGATAATATAGCCAATAAAAAGAAGTGTTGGAATTTAAACTTGGTTCTTCGTAACTTCAAAGCCCATGTTCTTTCTACTGAGCATTCTGCCTCCACAAAGAGCAAAATTAATGGTTATTATTGGATAAATTGAGCCAGTTCTTATTCTAGTGCTCAGGTCAGCCTGTCAGGGTCTCCCCTTTCCTCCTTGACAGACACTGATGGGCATGGCCTGGAAGTAGTTTGATTATTGAATCTGAAAGCTCCATACAAACCACCTGCTAAAATCCTAATCCAACCAAGGGCCAACATGTCTCCAGATTTTGCTCTCAGGTGCCAAGAAAGGCAATTCCGAAACACCCCTGTAGCCATTCCAATAATTCCCAAGTGCAATTTTACATTTAATTACAATTCCTACCCACAACTCTAGCCCATATCCTCTAGTTTGACTTTTAATGGAAATATATAATAGGATAATATTAATACATCTATGTGCTTAGTCACGCAGTCATGTCTGACTCTTTTCTACCCATGGACTGCAGCCTGCCAGGCTCGTCTGTCCATGGGGATTCTCCAGGCAAGAATACTGGAGCGGGTGGCCACGCCCTTCTCCAGGGGACCTTCCTGACCCAGGGATCAAAGCCAGGTTTCCCACATTGCAGGTGGATTCTTTACCAACTGAACCATGGAGGAAGCCCAATACATCTCTAGATGTCTATATGTCACCCTTCTTTTTTTTGTTTTAGTTTTTTTTTTTTTTCTATTTTTTGGCCATGCATGGCATATGAGATCTTAGTCTCCCCATCAGGGATCAAACCCATGCCCCCTGAAAGGGGAACGTGATGTCTTAGCCACTGAACTGCCAGGGAAGCCCCTATATGTCACCTTTCTGAGACTCCTTTTATCATACTATTCCAAATCTTTTCTGTTCACTACCTCATTCTTGAGAAGAACAAAACCATCTTCAGTTCAGGTTAGGAAGAACTCGAGAAAGAAATGAAACCTTATTCTCTTAACTAGAGGAAGATGAGGGTGGGGAAACAGACAATTTTTAAAACGGGAGCCTGATGGCAGGAAAATGGTTGCTACTTCCCTGACAATCTAAATACCTCCAGATTTGGCCTTCCTAAAACCTCAACCATCACCCAAGGCTTCCAGATGCTGCCGGCACACACCATTAAGAAACATCTGCCACAAAGGACAGCCCCGACTGGGACAAAGGAGAGCAGGAAGGCAGACGGTGCCAGTTTAATGAGGATGGTTTAACAAAATGTCTTTTAAGCTTCCTGATTCACTTGGCCATTTGCTCCCTAGACTTGGCTGCCAATCAGGAGCAGACTGGAAACATTTGTCAGAGAATAGCAATCTCCTCATTATCCTTAACCCAGAAGAACCCAGGATTACAAAAATGTCAACATGTCAGTCACTCTAAAACATGATTAACCCCACTCCAGAGCTACAAATTCATGATGATTCTGGGGGAAGGACTTCAGCTACATCACCTTGATCAGTATGGTTAGACTGTTGGTAAACAGAGGTCAGACTTGGTAGAATATAAAAATGAGCATTAGTGTCCCCATCATAACCCATGTCTGTGCCCAGCTCTGAGCTCATAATACCTAGAACATTCTTAATACTTATTAATCATCCATAGAAATACGCACAAAGGCCGATGGACTTCAGACATCAGCATAGACCTCTTGGTCTTTATATGGCTCTCCTCATGATTTTGTAAATGTTATTATAGGGTACGGACTCCAAACAAGAAATAACGGGTATATGGAAACGCTATGAGTATAGGAAGATCAACAGAGAAAATAAAGGACTATCTTTCCATTTTAGTTTCACAAGGAAGATGGCTCCAGATATGCCCAAAGACAAGGCATTGGCAAAGCAGCATCTAAGGATCCTAATTTTATTCAGGGAAATTGAATTAAAATTTAGATTAAACCGAAGGAATTTTACTCGAAATCACTGGTTTCAGATATTTGGGGATCATCAACCTAGCTGTCAATTCAATTCAGCTAACACGAAGTCACTTAAACACTCAGCACCTTGTCCCCACTATCTATCCAGCAGGTTCCTATAGCTGGCAAATACTGTGTATCCGGGGCCAGCCTCCTGCCAGACTCTCTGGTCCACCCTCCTGGTCCATAAAATAGGTCATTCTAAACGATGAGCTGCTCTCAGATCCCACTCAGATTCCCCCAGCAGCCATCAGAGAGTGCTGCCCTTCCTTGAAGCAGGCGACAGCCCTAAATCACGACCGCCCTGACTGCTGCATTGCAGCAGATAACTGAAGTATGAGTGCCCTCTACCCTCCTTCTAGAAAATGACATGTTCCTCAAGTCTTAAAAAGACACACACACACACACCTTCTCCCAACCAGACCTGCAGTTTCCTGATCTCTGTGGAGACTTTCTTTTTGTTGTTCTTCTGTCATGTAGTCCTACTATTAACCTTCTCCATGGCTCTCTACTTGAACAGGACGAACCTTTCCCACACATGAACACTTCGCTCTCATTCACAGAACCACCCTCGCACAGACTGTCCCTCTCTGCCTAGAATACCCTCCTTCCAAACCTTTTTCAACATGACCCCTCTTCAGGAAGCTCCTCTAGCCACACCCACAGGTATCTGAGCTCTCCAGTACGTTCTCTTTGCCCTGTCTCTCCCCTTGTTAGGGTCTAGTGCCTAGAACTTGGCACTGGGAGAACACACAGCTGAGGGAAAGAGCAGGAGTCCTGAGTGGTGACATGGACCAGCGGAGCACAGCTTCCGCCTGAGGACGCTTTCCGCTGACTTCTCCTTCCCGCTAAAGCCTGAGGTACAAAGAGTCAACCGGGCACAGGCAGGGAAAAGTGAATTCCCATGACAAAGTGAAAGTACAAAGGGAATAATCCAAATTATCTGAAACAGAGCACATTATCCGTGACGCTTTTTATTTGCCCCAGTGTCATCCGCTTGATGTCCAAAGACTGAACAGACAACGGAGTTTTATTACTTTCATTGCTTTACTTAATTTGGAAAATAAGTCATCTAGTGCTTTGCCATCAAGCAGTATGATATGATACTCAAACTGTAATAACTAAGTTTAATATTACACTATAGTAAAGAGGGGTGGTCTAGTAGTCAAATGGCTGGATACTGTTTAGAATAGGATTTTCCTTGTTTCAGGAGGATTGTGGAAGTATGCACAAAAAACCCATGTGTTGTAAGCTCCCAGAGAAGAGAATTTTCTGAATTGGCTATCATTTATGCTATACTGCCTGCTTATTAGTATACAGATGGATTCTGTTACTTTGGGGTTAGGTCTAAAGTGAAAAACTGGACAAACCCGATATGGATTTTGGTTTCTTGTGGAAACCACAAAAACTTTCCATGTGAGAAAGATTGTTTTCAAACTATTAAAAACCAGAGTTCAACTAAATGTAAATGAATACAAAGATAAATTGCAAGTTAGAAAACTCAGGCACCAGAAAAATTCTTTGTGCAAAAGAATTCAGCCAAAACCAAATGTCTTTTCCCCCCTAAATCATTAACGTAACCACCATCACCTCCAAATCACCACACACTTGTTTATACACAGTGCGAGGCAATGGTGACAGACAAGAGGATTCTCCCCTCTGGGAATGCACAATTAGAGGCATTTTATGAGTTCTTCCCCAACTCCCAAAATAAGTAAAAGATACATAAACCAGGAACCGGAAAGGGTATTCCTAAATCAAAAATGAACAGCATGATATTTACATCAGAGACAAGGGCATGTCAAGATCCCAGACGATGTTACAGCTGACAGAAGATGAGAGTAGTGGAGCTTCATTCTCCAGTGCTGGCAAGATTAGGGTGGTGGCTCAGACGGTTAAGCATTTGTCTACAATGCAGGAGACCCGGGTTCAATCCCTGGGTCGGGAAGATCCCCTGGAGAAGGAAATGGAAATCCACTCCAGTACTATTGACTGGAAAATCCCATGGACAGAGGAGCCTGGTAGGCTACAGTCCATGGGGTTGCAAAGAGTTGGACACGACTGAGCGTCACTTTCTGCCCATCAGGGGACGTCTGAGAAGGCTGCATGGAAGAGGGGGAATTGCTCCATCTTGGCCTTTTGTTCAAGTTTTCCAGGGAAACATCAGTTCAAACTACGTCTTCATAATGGTGTGAAGCCTGGGCTATATCCAGCCTTATTGAGGGCTTTCTTTCATGCCTCCCACCAAAAATACAAAACAAAACAAACAAATCCAGTTTGCTCAACTATGCAGACCGAGCTTAATATACACACACGAATACAGACCTCAGTACTAAAATGCAACAATAATTTTTTTAAAAATCTCAGTCTTGGTTTGTGAAAAAAAGAGTCTATCAGGGAAAAATCATTTCAGTGTAATAAGTCTGTTACGTCTCCCCTGAGGAGAGAAAAGTCAAGCTCAGAAAGTTCCCCTGAAAGTTTGGAAAGAAAGCCGAAGTGACTAAATTCAACTCTTACCAAGGAAAATACATATGCCATCTTGTCTCCCAGAAGTCTTCCAAAAAGCAGCCTCACCAAAATGATCGCTTGTCCCACCCATCTTCCCTCCACCTGTGGTCTTCCTCAGTGCTGCATTCTGCTTGAATGCTACTTGGGAGAATACTCCGTCTCCCTTTCTAAAATAGTACCTCCTTAGGGTAGAAGCTGCTTCATGTTCTCTCACTGAGGCTAGAAACCATAATTCTGCAAGTAAATACTGCCAGTTGCAACCAAGACTTGAACTTGAAAGCTGTGGCAGCCCCCAAACAGCTACCTCATCCAACTCAACTAGCTACCCCACCACCCACAGCACTACACCTCACAAATCCCATCCCAGTCTGACAGAGGCTGAATTCGAAGTAGTGAAAATCTATCCTGATATAGACCAAAATGCTCCAAATTTACACCAACCTGGTGTTGACAAAATCCACCTACCCAAATATAACCCCAAATCCATGTAGATGTAGACCAAAACGTTTTGCTTCCTTCCCTCAATGTTCATGGAGCCTATACTACATGCAGACACTACACTAGTATCATTATACCACTATTTGGGTAAACTGATAGCCAGAGCCTCTGATATTAAATCCAACATTCCCCAGTCACGATTTGACATATTTTCAGGTTTAATTTCAGTCAGAGTCCAGTTTGGGGAATTCTTAACCTTTCTATCATCCCAAATAAGATCATCAACTTGACAAAAGCAGCAGCAGAAGCCTCAATCCCAAAGAAGGACAATGCCAACGAATGTTCAAACTACTGAACCATTGGGCTCATTTCACATGCTAGCAAGGTTATGCTCACAATTCTTCAAACTAGGTTGTAGCAGTATGTGAATCAAGAACTCCCAGACAAACAAGCTAGGTTTAGAAAAGGCAGAGGAACCAGAGATCAAATTGCCAACACTGTTGGATCATGAAGAAAGCAAAGGAATTCCAGAAAAACGTCTACTTCTGATTAACTGACTATGCTAAAGCCTTTGATTGTGTGGATTACAACAAACCAGAAAATTCTTAAAGAGATGGGAATGCCAGACCACCTTACCTGCCCTGAGAAACCTGAATGCAGGTCAAGAAGCAACAGTTAGAACCGGACATGGAACAACAGACTGGTACAAAATTGGGAAAGGAGTACTCAAGGTTGTATATTGTCACTCTGCTTATTTAACTTATATGCAGAGTACATTATATGAAATGCCAGGCTGGATGAATCACAAGCTGGAATCAAGATTGCTAACAGAAATATCAACAACCTCAGATATGCTAATGATATCACTCTAATGACAGAAAGTGAAGAACTAAAGAGCCTCTTGACAAGGAAAGCTGGATTGAAACTCAACATTAAAAAAACTGAGGTCATGGCATCTAGTCCCATCACTTCATGTCAACTAGAAGGGGGAAAAGTGGAAGCAGTGACAGGTTTTCTGTTTTGGGGCTCCAAAATCACTGCAGATGGTGACTGCAGCCATGAAATTAAAAGACGCTTGCTCCTTGGAAGGAAAGCTATGACAAACCTAGACAGCATATGAAAAAGTAGACATTACTTTGCCGACAAAGGTCCATATAATCAGAGCTACAGTTTTTCCAGTAGTCATGTATGGATGTGAGAGTTGGACCATAAGGAAGGCTGAGTGCCGAAGAACTGATGCTTTCAAATTGTGGTACTGGAGAAGACTCTTGAGAGTCCCTTGGACTGCAAAGAGATCAAGCCAGTCAATCCTAAAGGAAATCAACCCTGACTATTCACAGGAAGGACTGATGCTAAAGCTGAAGCTTCAATACTTTGGCTACCTGAAGCACAGAGCCGACTCATTGGCAAAGCCCCTGATGCTGGGAAAGATTGAAGGCAAAAGGAGAGGAGAGCAGGAGAGGATGAAATGGTTGGATAACATCACCATCAGTTTTGAGCACTCCAGAAAGCAGTGGAGGACAGTGCAGCCTGGTGTGCAGCACCATGGGGTCGAGAAGAGTCAGACACAACTTAGCGACTGCACAACAGGAATTTTTCTATCATACCAAACAAGATCATCAACAGGACAAGTCCAAAAGCAAAATCAGAAGCCTTTGCTTCTGGAGCTCTTCAGTGACTAAATGGGCTACTACGAAGAATCAGATTTTCCAAACAGGATTCAGAAAGAGAGTTGCAAAAACCCAAGAAGGGTATGAAACTAAAGGATTAAAAGGCAATGTGATATGTTGATGTCAAAAGTGAAAGTCAGTTCCTTCTCTCCTTTTCTCCTTCTCCCTGTGATTCTCTATTTCCCTTTTCTCAACCTATCAACCCAGAACTTCTAATTACAGTCCTCAGATGAAAACAGGAGAAGGAAATCCATCTTCCTATCCACCTTATTTTCCAACCTACAGCTGTAACACAGGAAGGCTTTTGTCCCAATGGGCACTAATCTACCCTCATTTTTCCCAAGAAGCCTTGCTAAATAGCTTTAGTTTTGTTCCCCTTTCCCCAAACCTTCCTTTTCCTGTACACATAGAATCTAGAAATCCAACCAGGAATCCCATGTATCACTGTATGCTGTCTCTTCTTTGAGACTCACAGTTGTAAGTAGCCAGAGCCCACAGGCCCTTCTACCACAGACTTCCTCCCAACACTCATGATATTACACTGCACATGAAGTGGCTTAGGAAATACCAACTACCCTCTTTGGTTACCTTCCATCATACCTTTAAAGGTGTCCTCTGTCCACCCCATGGAAGTAGATGACCATCTCTCTCTCTCTGTCCTCTCTCACCAGACTTTGCTGGGTTCCTCTTATAGCCCTAGGTTGCTACTCCACATCCCATCATCTCCCTTGGAGAGTTAATCTGTTTCAGAAAGACACCAGATCATCTGAGTTATAAGAAGGTTGTATCATACCTCAGAGTCCTGAGTTCTTATCCAGACATAAATCAGTGTGACTTCTCCACCAAGACCCACCCAGCTCATGCATTAGCATCTACAGCAAAGAACCTTCACCACCGTGCTTTTTAGGAGATGCACTCATTCCCTGATCTCTTCTTTCTTTCTTTTCTTTTTTTTTTTTTGACATGCCTCCTGCAGTGGAAGCACAAACTGCAAACCTCTAGACTGCCAAAGAATTCCCTCCCTGGTTCTTGCTCCAGACTGCCTTGTGACTTCTGTAATAATAAAAGGAAAAAAAGGACAAAAAGAATAGCATCCAAAAATAATGTTTATGAATTTGGAATAGACTTTTCAAAGGAAGCTAGCCTTCCCACATGATTTTGCTTACACTAAAGTTAAAATGAGTCTGCCTTCTGGGGGCATGCGTCACATGTCGATTAATAACAGAGAGAAGCTGCCCAAGAGCTGCTGGAGGGCAAGAGAAGACAGTTTAGAAATAAACACTTGCCACAGCCAATCAATAAAACAGGTGTCATGCATGGGTAAGTGTTGTCTGAGCTTCTGTGTTGGTGGCAAGTGGGGGCTGCTCTCGAGTTGCGGCGGCGGGCTTCTCGTTGCAGTGGCTTCTCTTATTGTGGAGCACAGGCTCTGGTGCACTCGGCCTGCAGCAGCTGCGGTGCACAGGCTCAGCTGTCCTGTGACATGTGGAATCTTCCTGGACCAGGGATTGAACTGGTGTCCCTTGCACTGGCAAGGCAGATTCTTAACCACTGGACCACCGGGGAAGCCCCTATCTCAGGTTTCTTAAATTAGATAAGAAGGGGAAGGAGATTACCTTCAGCAGATGTAAAAATATCCGTCTAGCTCCTTGAGCATCCAGGAAGAAGCCCACCCAATCCTCTCTTATTTGTGTGGATCACCTTGTCAAACTGGACTAATGCTCTGCAGAGTCCACATAAATATCCTCCCTGAGATGAAGAGATATGGAGACTTTCAGAACCACACGTAAGAAAGGTGAAAAAAAGAGGACAGCAGACACAGGAGGAAGAATCTTCGTTCATTCAAAGGTCACATCTAAGTACACCAAGTGGCAGGCCACGCTGCAGTAAAGCAAGGCCCTCGCCAGTGCATAAAGGCCAGGAGCAACAGCACAGCCGAAGAGGGAAGGGTGCTGAGGAAGAAGAGCCAGGGACTAACTTCCTCTAACTCAGATTTTCCTAAGACCCATCTACTGAGGACTTGCCTTGCTTGGTGGAGAATGGAGTGTAGGCCTCCAAATCACTCTGGCTCTAGCAAACCTAGCCACCCCCCTCAAGCTCCCAAGGCCTCTGATCTACATCCCCAACCTAAACCCTTATCCTGGCACCACGGAATACCCTCTGCTCAAACCCCACAGAACTTCTGTGGCCAGCAGCTCTCTGAGTCCAGGCTTCTTCCTCTCTGGCTCTGGCTATTTTACAGCCACAGAAAACCACTTACCCATGGCCTTTTTCTACCTCAGAGGAGAAAAAACTGAGAAGAAAAAGACAAGCCAAACCCAGGGAGAGGTAAGGAGGGGACTTGGCCAAGCAGCAGCAGGAAGAAGACCAGGGTGCCCAGAGGCAGGGCTTTGGGAGGGGGTGGGAAAGTAGGAAAGAGATGGTTTAGCCTGGAATCCAGGAGGAGCTTGAGGTGGACAATGGAGCGCAAGATCAAACCAGTCACTCCTAAAGGACATCAACTCTGAATATACATTGGAAGGACTGATGCTGAAGCTGAAGCACCAATACTTTGCCCACCTGATGCAAAGAGTTGACTCACTGAAAAGACTCTGATGCTGGGAAAGATTGAGGGCAGGAAGAGAAGTGGGTGGTAGAGAATGAGATGATTGGATGGTATCACTGACTCAATGGACATGAGTTTGAGCAAACTCTGGGAGATAGTGAAGGACATGGAAGCCTGGCATGCTGCAGTCCATGGCGCCGCAAAGGACTGGACGTGACTTAGCAGCAACTGAACAACAATGGAAGCCAACCAGGGCCTGTCTGGGCGAGGAGGCAAAGCGTGTTAAACACTCAGTCATGTCCAACTCTTTGCAAGCCCATGGACTGTAGCCTGCCAGGCTCCTCTATCCTTGGGAATTCTCCAGCAAGAATACTGGGGTGGATTGCCATGCCCTCCTCCAGGAAATCTTCCCAACCCAGGGATCAAACCCAGGTCTCTCGAATTGCAGAGATTCTTTACCATCTGAGCCACTAGGGAAGCCCAAGAATACTGGAGTGGGTAGCCTATCCCTTCTTGAGGGGAACTTCCTGACCCAGGAATAGAACCAGGGTCTCCCAAATTGCAGGCAGATTCTTTACCAGCTGAGCTATCAGGGAAGCCCGGGGAGGCAAAATGAGACTTTAAATGGAGATTGGCTGGAGACTGAGCAAGAAGCTATGGATTAAGAAATAAACATACTTTCTAGGGTCCTGTGCAAGCAGGGGGGTTTGATTGATTGGAGGAGAGTCTGGGGAGGTGGTGGAGCCCCACATGTGGAGATGTGGGAACCACTCAAGAGTCCTCTAAACAAGGATAGAAGAAAACAACCCCACCAGCCTCTCCCAGAATCCCCCCACCAGGCTGCTCTATCCCTACCACCCATCTGAGCCCCCCCTCACCCATACTTCCCATCACCCCAGAAATAAAACTAAAAGGAAACTAGTTTAAGCTTTATATCTGGAGTCAGAGAGACAGACAGATAGATGGACAGATATACTGACTGTATTAGAGCAGTGACACTGGAGGAGAAAGAACCGTTCCAAATCTCAGAAAGGACTCCCGGCTGAAGAAAACCTCAAAGCCACCGACCCTGCCCTAATACGTCTCCATCAGGCACAGAGCATTAATTGAACACCTCCTTTATTCCAGACACTATGCCGGGCAGTGGACGAGGGGGTCCCAGTCAAGGGTACAGAACCCAAATTCCTCGAGGCAAGGGAGACAGGCAGGAACTGGAAGGATGGCTGCAATGACAGAACAGCTGGGGAGGGGCTTCTGGGTGTTTGATTGATGCCTGTTCCAACAGTCCTAGGCTGTCTTCCCCTGCTGCAAGCGGGGGTTTTCCCAGCTGTGCATCTGCTGGAGGGAAAGAAGGGCGGGTCCGGGAAGGGTCCACGTCCTTGCATCTGGTCCCAAGAGCAATCCCTTCCCCTTTCTCCCCCGCTATCCACTGCCTGCTGGGCAGAGGGTGGGGGCAGGGGGAAATGCCAGGGCCCGCAGATAATCACCAGGTAATGAAAAGTTCTGGCCCAGGGCTGGGGGGAGTGCAGAGGATGCAGAGTTGGGGCCATAAATCTCTCTGGGAGGAGGGGGCACAGAATGGGGGGACATGGCAGTTGGAGCCCATCCAGGTGATTTCACATGAAGTATCTGAACCTTGAGGGGTGGGAGGGGGAGAAACGAGAGGTGGGCAGGGGTAGGAGCCAGAAACAGGGGAAGAGGCTGAAAGAGACACAGATAAGAGAAGCAAATGAGAGACGGAAGGGCAGGCGAGAGATGGGAGCAGTGATGGGGGAGGCAGACAAGGAGACAGATGGGAGGAGGTGGAGATGGGGAGACTAAAGGGCACACACGGTGAAACTCAAAGATGTGATGGTCTGAGCCACCCTCAGAGAGAGGCAGGAAGGCATGAGGGAGAGAGGGAGAGAGAGGAGCTGATGGCAGAGTTCTAGAAAGACTCGGACCAAAAAACACCTGGAGTCAGACAGACAGACTGACAGACAGACAGACAGATCTGCCTGACAGAGATGAAGGTGAGGGAGGCAAGGAAGAAACAAAGAAAACAGGGATGCGGTGAGGAGATGGGAGGGAGCGAGACAAAGAGAGAGCAGGAGGCGAGTGTGGAGCAGGAGGAGGGAGCGAGGCCGGGGAGGATATATATTTTCTTTACGATCCTCTTCAATCTCACTCGGCTCACTGCTGAGCCGGTTCCCCTCTCAGGTGCTGCTTGGTGGTGGATGTGCCCAGAAAGCTGATCAGGTGAAAGTGCTGCCATAGCTACCCCCAGGCTCCCTCCCAGTGCCAACCTGGGGGATGTCGGAGACCCCTGCCCGAATGTGAAAACCTGGCCTGCCTCTCCTTCCTACTTCTCCCCCTAAATACTGCAATCAAAAGAGGCCTGCAGCTTGGCCAGAAATTTTGCAGAGCTAACGGAGCCTCACACAACCAGTACGCGGGCAAGTGGGACAGAGGAGAGAGAGAAATAGAGGCAGGAAGGCAAGCTCTAGCAGAAGGGACAGATTTTGGTCAGGTGTCGCTTGGAGAAGAACCAGTAGAGGGGAGGACTGGGATGATGTCTGCCTTTGACAGCTAAATGAGCAGAATGCAACGGGTAAGTAAAGTAAGATTCTAGTGACTGTCCATCAATTTGGGGTCGACCATTTAGACACCTTCTGAGCAATCATGATCAACCCCTTCACTCTCCGCTATAAAAGGCCCCCGCAAATATACACAGGAAATATGAAACCCACAAAAAGGAGAAACTGAGGCATAGAATAAAGATCCTGAGGCCAGTGTGCATCTGCATGAATCCAGATTTTAAGGGACCAGTGATGGAGCAACCAGCCAAGGTGTGAAGACCTAAGACTTAGCACTGCAAGCTGGACCCTGCCTTGAGCTGAGCTCTGCAAACGCGAGCTCCCCCAGCTCCTCTCAGGGCAACAACCGAAACAATCTGAAGGGGAACTGTTCTCCCCACCCCCTTCTCTGTCTGCCACCTTTAAAGTTCCCAGAAGCCAGATGTCTGATTATAGGTAGAGCCCAGAGAGTCTCTTTAGCAGCAGGAGGAATCTTATCCCAGCTGGTTTGGGTCTCCCAGAGGTAAATTCAGCGGCCGGAGGGCAACAGTTGAGGTCACCTAACTCTTCCTACAGCCATCTCAAAGAGGTATGGGTGGATGGCCACTACGGGACAAGAAGGGAGGGAAACCACGCAAAGGAAGACCCAATACCCAGAGTGCCTGTCAACAACTAGGTAGGTCAGTACTTCTGGTATAGGAACCAAGGCTGGGCAGCCCAGGCTCCCAACCAGCTTAGGGACCCCGGAGGCAGCTCTAGGTCTGTGTCTTGGCTGGGTCAAGCAAAGCTGCAACTCGGAAGCTCTGCAGTACTAGAGGGGACCGCTAGGGAGTGCGCGCCAGCAGTCAGGCTCTAGAGAGGCTGGAGTCGGCTGACGTGGAGCAGACCGGAAGGCAATCGATCAGAGTCGCCCTGGCAACCGGGCTGAGCCTGAGACAGACAGCACGTCGATAATGAAATCATCGTTAAATGACTTCAAGCCCTAATTAATAATCCCGGCCAACCGAGGCCATGCCTGACTGGGGTCGGGGGGAGGGGATGTCATTGTTGGGGGAGCATTGGAAGCTTCTGGACAATTAATCAATTAATCCACTCACTCAATAATTGGCTCCTTTGTCCTCTGCTGTGCCCCCTCCCCCACCGCATCCACCTCTGACTGTGGAGAGGGTAAGAAGAGATGTGGGGCTAATCATTTCCAAGGGTCACAGAGCCTCCTTCTCCTTTTTATTCACACGTCTGTTTCCTGGACCATCTCACTGAAACCTTCCCCAAGGTTGGACATTACTATGCTTTTATAAGACTTACCAAAGGGTGAATATTTCAGGACCTGGAGCCTTAGCTATCCAGGAACTTCCCCATAACCCTCTACTCCTTATCCTATTGCATCCTCACCCAAACCCCCCCCCCACACACACACACACACTGCACGGGCACACACATCGCATGCACACACACACACACAGGTGCACAACCAGACTAATCACCCACCCACAGCCCACCCTGACTGAGGAAAGAGCCCTGAACTCCAAGCCAAGAGTCAGGTTTATCCCAGCTACACCGGCCCGCATTAAAATATGTGACCTTGGGCAGATAACATGTCCTCTCCAAAGATAATCAGTTTCCCCCTCTGTTACATGAGGGGATCCAACTGATTTGCAAGATTTTCTAAGATTCCTTCCTGTCCTCTATGTAGTATCCTACGATGCTAATAATGGCACCTGGATCGCCTCCCACTCCTCTCTACTCAGTTTCTTTACCTTTGGGAGGTAAGGGAGATTGGAAGGAGTGCCGGGCACTGATTTACCAAATTGCCCATCCCCAAAGAATTCACCTTGAGACCTGGATAAAGGGAGATGGCCGAAGAGCATATGGAAGAAGCTTCCCCCAGCCCATCCCCCACCTGCCCAGTCTGTCTGGTCCCTGCCACCCACCTTGCTTATTGCTCTCCACAACCCCCAGCAGGAAATGAAAAAGGTACAGGAAATTGCACTCTAAATCCCCCAGCTCCTGGCTCCCTCCACCAAGCCAGGGAGCTGGGGACAGACTAACCTCACAAACCAGGCTCTCTCTGTTTGTAATTAGTAAGCCACTTAAGAAAGGAGGGGCCTCCCGGCAGAAAGAGCCCCTCCCTCCACCACAACCAAGTGGGCTATTCAAAAACAAAGGGGGTGTTGGGGACATCATATGGGTTTGGAGGGAATGAACCAGGAAATCTAAGGAAGATCAAGAGTGTCAGTGAGGCACCTAGACTGGGCAGCACAGGTCAAAGTTTCTGGGAGAGCTGGTTTACAGCACCACCTGTAGCTCGGTGAACCCGGGTGTACCCAAAGGCTGGGATGGGGACTGACGGTGCAGAAGGAACCCTCCAGAGAGACCCTGCAGAGAAGACCAGGGAACAAAACCCATCAGGTCCATCCCACCCCCATGGACACTTAGTAGTTTAATAAAGTTCAGAATGTCCAGGGCTTATGTGTAATTAAAGCCAGGAGCTGGGTAATTACATTTCTTCTCCGAGTTCTACCCTTGACCTGCTTCCTCCCCACCACAGACACACATCTTTTATGAAAGACACTGAACTTTAGAAAATATCCCCACTAAAGAGATGGGCTTCATTTCAGCAAAAGAAACTGAGAGTGCACTTTGAAAAGAATTTCAAAGGGGAAGTAAATTCTAGAACAATGAGAAGTACATGCACACACACAGCCCCAGCAGGAAAAGGAAAGCCTGCTCTTGACTGCCGTTTCTTTTCATGTGTGATTGACCCCCAGATGATGTATCTCACATCATGCAGCAAAATACAGTCTCTCTAAACAGGAGGACAATAATTTCCCCCAAGCCCTATCTCCAGGAGGGCAATGATTGTTCCCCTTGGGGTCATGGCTAACAGGCCAGCAGAAGGGTTACACAGGCCACAGGCAAGAGCCCCAGGTGGAGGCACCTAGCCTGGTGTCCTATCCCCCAGGCCCTCCCTTTTCTGTTTTATCTCAACCTCTTTGTACCTCTTAGCATCCATTCTTTGAACTCACTCTGTGAACCAAGTTCTGGGAAAGGGAAAGGGTCCAAAGAGAGGAGAAGGGCCCTGATCTCTGGGATGTGAGAAGAGAGACACACAAGATAAAAGATCCAGACAGAAAAAAAAAAAAATGCATGTAAGTCAACAGAGTGTAGCCAGATCCTTCAGGTGCTGATGGGCCTATGGAAAGGGGAGAGGAAATAAAGATTGAGACTCTAAAGCAAGATCAGAGAGGAGTAAATGCCAGGTTTAGAGGCTGGAAGGTGCAAAGGGCTTGGGAGGCAGGAGGCTGACGTGCCCAGCAGGTATAGAGAGAATAAGCTGGGAAGACATCAAGGATGAAGATGAGGATGATTTACATTTAGAATTATAAATCTTTACAACTGTACACAGTTCTTTTGCATAAATTTCATTTTATCCTCAATAATAAGCCACAGAAGCAGGTACTGGTATCACTATTTTATAGACAATGAAATTAAGGCACAGAGAGGCTGAGTAACTTGCTTCGGTTCACAGAGCTGATAAGTAGCAGAGCAAGGAATCAAATTGTGTGTTATCAACTCCTGCTGGTTCTGCTTCTTGGGAAAGTAGTAAAGGAGAGACTATCTCCCAGAGGGCAAAAGACCTGCCTCCTAGCGCCCTTCTCAGCATGTTCTGCGCAGGAGACTGCGGGTAAGTTAGTCAACTTGTCCAGGCCTCTTGTGTGAAACGAGGAAGTAATATCTTAACCTCTGAAGATGGAACGTCAAACCAGGTAACTGACAAGATTTTTAGCTTTAAAATGCATAATTCAATCTATGAAAGGGGTGAGCTTCCTCTCTTTCTTTCTGTCTACTGATCCCCAGAGGCCTCTTCTCCACATTTCACAGTTTGAGCAGCTGTCTCCACCCAGCCATGTCTCACTAGCCCATGAAATCCAGGCTCATTCATCCTCGGGCTGTAAAAGGACACATCAAGGTCGGGGAAGTCAACCTGACTTCCCAGCATCTCACCCATGCAACCCAGGGTCCCTGTGGAGCTACAGCGTGGGACATTTACACTGCTCACTGACACCCTCATCCCATCCAGCCCCAGAGGGATGGTCCCCGGGACTTCTCAGCTCAAGCTCTCAGGCCAAACCCCTCCCTCCAGCAATCCTGCCCTCTCAACCCTGCCTCCTCCAGCCCTCTGCCTCCCCAACACACACTCCTTAAGCACATAAGCACGTGCACAGACACAGACACACACACACACACACACACACGTCTACACATTTCTTCCTCATCTGCCTCCTGGGTTCACATTCCCTACCCTAAGATAATGCACCTCCTGAGAGTTGCCTCTCCTCTCATCTCTACTGCTCCCTACTAAGTAAAGGAGTGCCATCTTCCTTGTATTCTAGGAAGTCTTCTGGACCCCCTCCTCATCTTCCTTCATCTTCCCTCCTTCAGTCATTCCCAGTCTTCTGTCATCAGAATCACAAGAAGGTGTGACCCAGTAGCCTTTGACCCACTCAACTCACAAGCTCTTGCTAAGGGGGGGTGGGGTGCCCAGCAGGCCCCTAGGCACTGGCTATCAGCCTCACCTTACCATCAGCCTAGGAGTGCCCCAAGGCAGGGCCCAGGCTCCTCCCCTCTTGGTCTCCCTTCAGTCCATTCAGGCAGTGTGTGACTCCTGGTTCTCCTCCTGGAGTGAGGAGCAAAGTCAGAGAGAGCTACCCGAACAGGAGTAGGATTCTGAGCCCCACACTTTGTCCTGTAAGTTTAGTGTCAGAGGACAGGCAGCTAGAGGGGACTGATCTCCAATGTGGTGCTGCTTTCCTTTAGTAATCCAGGGCTCCTTTGAATGTGTGCGTTTGTGTGTGTGTGTGTGTGTGTGAGAGAGAGAGAGAGAGAGAGAGAGAGATGTGAACCTGCATGGAGGGGAGAGGGACATGCAGGTCTGAGGCTCTAGGAGTCTAGTCCTGCCTGGGGTTGGAGTATTGGGGAAACTGGACTCCTAGGCTCACTGCAGCCTCTCAGCGGATCCAGTCCCATGCCTGCATCTACAGAGGGTGGTGGCTGCAGGACTGACACAGCTTAGACCCTGGGCATGCCTCCATACCCCCTGCGTTTGCATCTGCTCAGTCCAGCGCACCAATCCACATAGTTTCCTATGCTCTGCGGTTCAGTGCAGTCCCCATCTTCCCTTCTCATCCACACTCAGGGCTCGGAGCTTGGAGCATCTGTTAGGATGAACCATTTAAAATTCCTGATATTCGATTGGCTTGGGGCCTATAAAACCTACTGCTTTGGGTCTTCTCTCCTCAAAACATTTTTTTTTTTTACACTCCAGGCTAAGGAGACAGGGGAGCAGATTGAGGAAGGATGAAGATTAATAATGGTCTAATATTTATTGAGCACATACACTGATTATAGGTGTGTTACATTTATAATCGCAGCGCTAATCGCATCAAAGGTAGATTTCCCACATTTTACAGGTGAGTAAGCCCAGGTTAGAAGGTTACACGGTGAGGAACTAGGGCTGGGATTCAAACTCAGCCCAAGAGCCACCGCTTCACAACTGCCACCCGCAACTAGGGAAGTCCAGGAAGAGACTGGGAGCCAGCGATCCTTGCGTGCAGCTTCACAAAAGGAAGGCAGGGGGAAAAAACAGACCAAACTCAAACTATCTCAGACCAGAAGAGCCCCCAATCAGAGGGGGCGGGTCAAGCCCAAGGACCACACCTGAAACCTAAGGTTAGACGGGTCAGAGAAACAGACAGAGGGCCCGGGAGGAGGCTGGGAGGCTCCCGCCGCCGTGGGCAGAGCGCAGGGGAGCGGGAAGACAACGTGGAGGAGGCCAAGACCGATGCAGATGAGCTGAAGGACAACGGCGCGGAGGAAGCGGGCTACGTTCTCTGCGAAGCGAAGCAGAGATCGATGGCGGCAGCAGGGGGAGGAAAGATAAAGTTCAGGCGAAAGTGTGGGTGGGGGAAGGGAGGGAGAGACCCTGTAGAAGAGACTCGGAGACTGCGGCAATAAGAGGACCCGAGGGTTAGAGGCAGAGCACGGAGAAGGCGGGAGCCGGACTCAGCCGCAGTGAGAGCAAGTGGGAGGGAAGGAGGCAGAGAGAAGGGAGGACGAGACAGACCCGAACAAGAGCCAGAAGCCCACTCTGGCCGTCTGGTGTGAGAAGGGACTTTCATCTCAAGGACACCGCGAAAGACGGATGGATGGTGGAGAAATGGGGGAGCCGCGACCCCGGCGGAGCGGGCACCTGCCCAGCCTGCCGCCCCCACCGGCGCGGTCCTCGCGCCCGCCGCCCCCGCGCCGCGCCCTCCGGACCGCGAGCGCCCCCACTACCCTGCCCGCCGCCCCCAGGCCCAGCCCGTGCTCAGCGTTGGCATGAAATTGGCTGCAGCCGTAATGAGTCCGCGCCGCGCGGAGGAGGCTGAGAGCCCGCCAGGGAGCCCTGCGCGCCTCGTTTAGCTTGTTTATTGTTCAGGCCTAATTAAAACGTTCCACCGCTCTGCGTTTACATCCGCCCCCCGCTAATGAATTCTCGGCCGCCGGGCGATTTCGGAAACTGCCGCGGGCCGGAAGGGGAATAGGAGGTGGCGGGACTGGGGAAGGAGTGAAGGGGAGGGGGACGCGCACAAACACACGCACCAAACACACTCGCTGCACACACCCACACCCTTCCACGGCCAAAGGAGCAATTAGACATCCGATGATTGACTCCGAGGTCCGAATGAGCGCCCCCAGCCCCGTCGCCCCAAACTCTGGCAAGCAGGCGTTTGAAGAGGATGGAAGGCAGGGTTTGGACGAGGAGTGGGGAGAGGGAGGTCACGAGTGAATGTGTGTGCTGTGCGTGGTAGGCCTGCGTGTGTCTGTGAGCACACCTGCTCCCGGAAGCGCGCCTGGGGAGCGGCCTTGTGCACACGGGTCTCTGTGTCTGTCTGCCTGTCGTCCGTCCTTCTAGATGTTCATGCCGGTTCTCTCCCACAGAGGGAGCCTGCTCTTGGCTTGCAGTGTTTCTGGTGGCTCTGGGCGCAGCATTTTGTCATTTTGCTGTTTGCCTCCTTGTCACGACCTCAGCGAGGGCAGATGGAGCCAGTGGAGGGAGAGAGACAGACGGTGATGCTTGGGCAGCCAGGGCTGCCGGCCCCTTTCCTCCTGCAGACACACACACACATTCAGCCCTCCACTGCAGGTAGTCAAATAAAATACACAAAAAGCAACCGAAATGCCATTCACACTTGACCACATGGAAACACACAAATGAACAAACACTCACAGACAGAGCAACTTGCCAATCACACATGCGGATTAAAAGACCACCTGTATGAACATGTACCCTTGCCAGGGGGGTGTGTGCGTGCATGCACGCACACACACACACACAAAGACATGCAAACTTGGGTACACACTTCTCCAGGCAGTTGTGTGTGAACTGTCACTGCCTGACACATCTGTGTACCATTCAGTGGGCCCCAATTCCTCTCATAGAAAATTCAGATCACCCAGCCCCCACCTTTGAAATCTGCCCCTCTCCATTCCCTTTCATCCTGGTTCCCCAACCCAGCTTTTTATTCCGGCCAGCAAAGCTATTCCCTGCCTGGATTATGTTTTGCTCCTGCTCCACAACCATCAGAGAGGTGTTCTTCTCTTTTCCTACTCCATTCCATGCCTCNAAGGGCTTAGGGCAATGAGTGAGTCTTCCCACCTCTGAGGCTCTAGCTGCTGTCTATAAAGCAAGTGAGCTGGAACCTATGGTTTCCGAACTCCTGTCTCTGATATTGTCCTGTGATCATTGCCTTCCTCTCCAAGAATGACCAGACCCATCTATGATCCTCCAGGCTTCAGTCTCCCATTCTCTGAGTGTCCCTAAACTTCAGACCCACTCCCCTATCCAGAAAAAGCTACTTCCATGCCAGGGGGTGCTAGGTTCCAACTTCACAAACTCAGCCTGGGCTTACTGGGCACATGGTATAGCAAGAGGATGTAAGGTTAGATCCAGGAAGAACTTCCCAGCACAAAAGGTCTGAAAGCCTCAGCTTGCATGTCTCCAAGAGACAAGGACATTTGTTTTGGACCTGCCTGAGTAGTGCTAACTAGAGAGAGATGTTCTCACTATGGTTATGGATCACCACCACCCCCAGAGCCAGAGACCTTCACGTGAAGCCTTTCGGGGACTCTTCCACCCTAAGGCAGAATGGGTGGAGCCTAGAGCTAGGACTTGCAGCTTGGGTAGAAGACATTCCTAAAACCTGTTGGGCGAAGATGTGCAGAGAATAGGCCTGACCCCTCCACCCCTCCATAGGGACCAGAATAGGCCTGGCCCCTGTCTGGGCCCCACCTCCTCGCCACCCTCCTGGGTCAGAGCAGGGCCTCTGAGCACTTCCAATTCAAGCCTGGAATGAAGACCTCAGGGCCCAGGTCTCCACCCAGCCTCAGACCTGGGACCCTGACACCGCCACCCCCATGCCTGGTGGGGCACAGGCACCCACTGTTCAGGCTATCCAACCCCCAGCGTCCCCAGCAGAAACAGCCTTCCTCTCCTGGCCTCTCACCTCAGCCCCACCACATACCACATCCTGGGACCTGTTAGAGATTTCAGCAAACGAAAGATATCTTCAGCTGTGAGGCTCCCCGGGGACACAACACGCATCATACACCCATTCACCTGCATAGATGAAGATACACACACACCGCTCATACATACACACGGACACCCTCAAAGTACGCACACATCCACACATCACACTCTCTCACACACACAATACACAACACACTCATGAACTCATACATATACAGACAAGCATAGCCACACAAACTTACACATATTCCTACACTCACCAAATACACATGTACACATACATACATGTGTCTCCACTCCTTCCTTCTGGCTAAGGATAAAGAGGCCAGCCCTCTAGATTCTAGAGGTTTAGAATGCCTCCGGGGGAAGCTTAGAAACCCACAGGAAACCTATTTCTAGTTTCCTGACCCAAACTGGAACTCCTATGCTATGTTCCCTGCCTCCAGAATCTCTGGGATTCTCGTCCATTGAAATGGAACCTGCAAAGCTCATTCATTCATTTATACAATAACATGTTTGAGCACCTGTCTGCCACACACATGCCTACGTGCCTGAAGTTGAGGTGGACATATAAAAGAGTGAGACCTTCTTCCCAGTGGTGTGGTGGAAAGACCAAGAGTTCAGGAATCAAGGACCTGAATGCAAACCCTACCTTTGCCTCTGAATAAGCTGGGTAACCTAAGACACAGTACACAACCTCTCTAAGCTTCAGTTTCATCACCTGTAAGGTGGGGTTAAATAAAATTTACCCAATAATATTGTGACGATTAAAATACAGGGAAAGCCTCCATCAGTAATGTGTCCACTGTGGAAAGTCACCTTCTTTCCCAGTCCCCCTGGTGAGGGTCTCCCCAACACTCTCCCAGTCCTGCATCCCTTGAAACAGAAACCCAGCCTCCCTCCGCCTCAGACCCCCAGGTGCGCGAACCTGGGGAAACTTGATCTCGGACTTGGCCGGCTCCATTAGATTCTCCCGCCCCCACCCTGGTCCCCGCCCCTCCCGGTCCATCATGCCTCTCGCCCGTTTGCAGGTCGCGTTTTCCGTAATAACCTTTAATGCGGCTGGCCACGGCCCAAATGTTCGCGATGGAGCGCTGGGCCCCGCGCATCAGATGGACGATGAAGTGTTAATCATCCCCCAGGGAGCAGTCCCGCGGAAAGTCGTCATTAATTTCTCTGAATTACACCAATTCCGAGACATTCTTTATGGACAGACAGTGCGGGAGACAGTTATATGACAGGACTTGCTGTGCTAAGCAGATGTGGGAGAGATTGCGTCGCCCCATGAATACTAAACAATCGCTCGGAAGAAACCCCACCAGCTTCTGCTCTCAGAACTGGGAAGCCGCCCAACACGCCCCCACCCTAGTGTGCACACACCCAGCAGGTGCCTGGGGCTGGGGCAGGGAACAGGATCGCACCCCTACCCCAGCTTCTTAAAAGGCCTCCTCAACGCCCCTCCAGAGTCAGGCCTCAGCCTCAAAGTGGGAAGCGGAGCTGAAGGTCTGATGCTCACCTTCCTGGGACCCTCCAAGGATCCACAAACACCCTAGCTTTCTGTATCACAGCCTTTGCTCCCTACATTCCTTCCAGAGCCTGACCTGCTTTCTGAACTGCTGTCTGTCATCTCCACTCTGAGCCTCCTCTGGCTCTGCTTCTAGACAATTCACCACCCTAACCATCTCTGAGCTTCCATCAGGCATTGCCCCATCCTGGTTCTTCCACTTTCCCACCCCACGCCATATCTCTCTACCACTCCATCCTCCTCCATCTGCTCCATCACTCCACCTCCCCGCCCATCTCCAGCTCTCTGACCCTCTCATCCTGCCCACCTCCCGCTCTGCCCCCTTCCTCTCCTCCTCGCTCACCTCCCCAGCCCGATCACCTGCTTCTCTTGCCCACCTCCCCAGCCACCCCACCTCCCAGGGAGCTCTGCTTTCGCATTACCTCCATCTCTGCAACCTGCTGCGTTCTACCATTTTGCCCCATTTCAAGTTATTGCCCCTACATCTGCTTTCCCATCTCTGCCACTCTTCAGAATCTAGAGGGGAAGGGAAAGGTTCAGAGCCGAATAAAACCAAGGTCCGCACTCCCCACCCCTTTCCTCTCTCCTCCAGCCCTCTGCCTGCCTTCCTCCCTCTCTTCCTTCTGGCAGACAGGACAAGTGTAAATGAGAGCTTAAGAGACTTCTCCCCACGAGTAAAGCAGTGGGCGGGAAGTGGGGGAGGTGGAAGGTGACCAGGGAAAAACCTGCCGAAGCAATTCGGTCACACCTGAGGGAAGCCCCGCCCACTAGGGCGCGCCCCGCCCCCTCCTCAGTGGCCTCGCGAGGCCTGGCCAGCCCTCAGCTCGCCCCGCCCCAAGTCAGAAAGGACCCTGGGCAGCGCTGGGACCTCGGTCGCCCTAAAGCCACTCCTCCTCTGGAGAAGGCAGGAAGCAAAGGGGGACTGTTTCCCCATCAGGTGGTCCCACCACCGTCGCCTTCACTCGGGCTGGAGGGAAGAGCCCCCCCGCTGCTCCTAGCTTGGGATTGGGGGAGAAAAAGGAAAGTGCGCAGCCTCTGCGTCTTTTCTCCTCGCAGATAATTTATGTCTGAGAGCCGAGCAGATGGCGGGTAATTTAGCAATTACCGTGTGCAGGAATAGGACTCACGCCTCCACACGGAAGCCGCAGCCTCATCTTCTTTTCTGCCCGTTTTCTCTGTTCTGTCTCCCCTTCCCCACTCCCGCCACACCTTGCTGAATCCCACCACTCAAGGGGAGAGGATATCCTTCCATCGGCCCCTTTTCCTCCTGACCCCTTCCTGGATCGGGCGGAGGATTTTTGCCTCAGGAAACGAGGAGAGCTGGCTGCTCGCTGGAAGTTCTTCCTTTCCTCTCACCGTAGTCTTTCTTGCTGCTACAAGTGACCATAATGTCCTGGGAAATTGTGAGGCTCTCTCCCAACTTTCTCCCCTCCCCCTGTTTCTTTAGGTTTTTCATGGTATTTCTTCCAGGTATCTAGGTTCCACATCCCAGGCTTAAGAAGACACTTCTGGGCTCTTAAGATAGACCCAGGANTTTCTTGCTGCTACAAGTGACCATAATGTCCTGGGAAATTGTGAGGCTCTCTCCCAACTTTCTCCCCTCCCCCTGTTTCTTTAGGTTTTTCATGGTATTTCTTCCAGGTATCTAGGTTCCACATCCCAGGCTTAAGAAGACACTTCTGGGCTCTTAAGATAGACCCAGGAGCTGAGGAGTCTGAGTCTCTGTCTGCATGAGCAGCAAAGGGAAAAGAAGGCAGTGGTTATTAAGACGAGAATAAGGAGAGAGCCTTTGGAGCTCTGTGCACACAGTGAGTGGGCAATAAGTCTGAAATGGCTGATTGAGAAACTGGGCTTAGTGAGGTGAGGGAAGGTAGAGGGGCCAGAAATGAGGCTGGAAGGGTCTCGAATGTCTCCTCCCTGTTCCACTCCCTTCCTCTCTGGGCCACCTGGAGAAAGGATGCTCTAAGACAGGCCCCGAGCCTGGAGACCTCTCTAAGCTGAGGGGGCTGTCCCCGCTCCATCCACCTCCACCAGCCCAGCCCAGGACTCCAGGACACCCACCACTTAGAGCCTAAGCCACCGTACACCACACACTCTCTTCATTCAGGGCTCCCAAGTCTGTGACCCAAACCCTGCACACCAGTCTGATGCCCCTATTCTGGCAGAACCTTAGGTGACCTCTGGGCTCTGAACAGCTGGGCTCTTGGGCTTTGAGACACCCCCACCATCAGCTCCCCCAGATCCTCTTCATTCCTCAACACCAGAGGAGCACTAATTAATTAGTGTGTGCAACCAGCCATGGGTACGATCTCGTTACCCACCACGGGGACCTGCTGTTAACACACCAGACCCCCGAGACGCGGGCACACACTAATTACACAGCCAACAGCTCAGCTAATCACATCTCCTAGTGACACTGTGGCTCACAGAGGAATCCCCAGCTTTTCTCTCCACTCCCCACCAGCCCCTCCCCCCCACTCCTCCA